>CAUYQG010185897.1:0-31008 GCA_963574415.1 Tarsius wallacei
ACAAAACCAAACCAAAAACAATTCTCTAACTATTATCTTTAAACCCCTTCTTGCTTTTCTCATAAAACTTCTATAAAGATCACCTATGGTCTATATTCATACTTGGTTCCTCTCTAGTTTCAGTTCACCATTCTATGGAAACGCTTCCCTTGGATTAAAAATGGCCTAACTGGCAATTACAGTTATTTCTTGTTCGTGTGTCTTGTTTATAAAGCTGGGGCAAATCTGAAAAGAAATGAAGGCTTTCTACAAGGCAGGAGCCTCAAGGCAAACTAGTTGGATACGCTAAGGTGTTTACACCTGGAGGAACCGGAAACAGCATAATGGAAGGGATGTGGTATATAGGTAGTGGGTGAAGCCATAGTGTAGAAAAGAACATTTTTCAGAGACAGAAAATAAGTGATCCAGATAACTGAGGACTTACAGCTAGCTAGGGTGTGCATTGCAAGAGGGTGTCCCCAGGGAATGCCTTGAGAGGTGAGAAAAGTCAAGAAGCTCATGTGATGTCTAGAAGCGAAGGGAAAGACACGTTTTGAGAAGGGAGTAGAGAGATCATGAGTATCAGATTCTGCACACATTCAGTTAAGTCCTGAAAAGTATTCATTGGATTTAGCCACAAGGAGAGGTTATAGATTTGAAAATGAAGTAGAAGGTCTAAGTGTGTACAGTCATACTTGTTCAGTGTTACTTTGCTGAGGGATGATTTTCTAAAGAAAGATCAAATCTTTTAGTGAAAAATAAAGTTTTTCTTCATAAACACAACAAACTTCACTTACTGAAAGTCAGGTTAACTTAGTGGGCCCCCCAAATTCTTAGTTCCACCTGGAATTCCATTAAGGAGCCCCCTACCAGCATTGGTAATATTAATGTTGAACTATATGGAGAATGTTAACTGATGTCCTGTAGACATAATATATTTTATTACCACGTTGACCAGTGTGATACTGTAACATCCAGAGATAAACCATTGTGCCCTTGGATCTCTGTCTTCAAAGGGAATTTAGCTTTGTACTTTTCCTCTGAATAAGGCCCGTGACAGAGTTTAACCCTGACTCACTAAAGTCATGCTCCTTGTTGGGAGATTAACCACGTCTTCCTAAAGAGGGACCAAAGCTAAAGGAATATGTACTGGAAGGAATAATCTTAAGTGCTCTTGAGAATAGATGACTTTGCAGTTAGCAGTTCTTTTCAAGAAAAAAGATTTAGGTACCATTAGCATGTAGCTCCATTATGGTGTCTGCTCAGAGGGCAACAGTGTTAAAATATAGACACACACGCACACAAACATTAAAATGCAATTTAGAATGATTTAGAAAAAAATTATAATCTTGGGAGGATATATGAATCAGTCTGTCCTTGACTTGAATGTTTCAGTTGGTGCTGCTAAAATAATTTCAGAAAGCAGAGTAAAAATAGAAAAGGTCCAGAAAAGGCAGCAAAAGTGAGAGGAAGCAAGGGATGAGGATGCGATTCTAGGATTTTGACCAAGAAAAACTGAGAACCCTCATATTATTGCACTTAAAGGGGAGGGGGGAGAGAGAGAGAGAGAGAGAGACACTCACACACAGATGCTTGATATGTAAAATAGCAAAAGGAATAGGGAATTGTAGGTGAAATTTCTACATAGTTGATTATATTGAGAAACATAAAAAATTTGCATTTAATTAAAGATAAATGTTTCCCCTTATAGGGTTAAGGTATGTAACTAAGTTTCTTGCTGGTATTATGGAAACGATTGGTATCTTGAAATGTGTTTTCTGCCATAGAAAAATAATGTTTGCACTAGGATCCTTGAAGGAAAAGTCCTGAATCATAATGCTTTCCTATTCAGTCCATAGCAGCTGTGATTCAGGAGGAGTGGACGTCAGCTGAAGTGTAGTGTTGACTATTAAGCCCAACAGGGAACATTCTCATTGTCCTGAATATTAAGAATTCTAGAATATGGGACTGGAAGTCTTTGCTTATTTGAATTTTTAATATTATTCCTTGTTAGCATACTATGTGCTAGGGGGAAAAGGATGAATTTGAGTGAGTATAATTTTCTTTTTAAATTGGATGAATTTGAGTGAGTGTAATTTCCTTTTTAAAAAATGGTCCATAATCATTAAATAGCTTTAAGGTAAACAGTGGTCTAAGCTTTTGGAAGCCAAAGTTAAAAAAAAATCAGCTGGATTGTTGTATTTGGAAATGAGATTCCAAGAACAGAATAAAAACACCAACTTCATCAATTCTAACAATAAAAATTGTGAGGCACTTTCTGATGTAACAGAATAATTAGCATGTGAATAGCTATTCACCTTAGAATTGATAAAACATAGTATTTTGCTACAAGGGCTTCTGTACAAATATGTATGTATACACACAAGGAAGGCGTCGATAATTAAGCTTTACTCTCCTTTTCCTGTCTTTTTTTATTTTTCTGCATTTCCCCCCATGTATTTGTTTCTGTTTCTTAGTTTATCTACATTCTCATATTAAATATCTGCCTTTGCTGTTTTCCTTTCTCTTTCAACTTAGTAATACCAGTGAAAGGAAGGAATATGAGTCTGTTTATTTTTTTTCACTCTGTGGATATATATCTCCTAGAACTTTGAAAACCACTAGTTTTTTTTTCTTCTTATAGTCTTGCCTCTTTCATTCCATTTCACTCCATTCCATATTTCCTATGGGTTGAAAAGTGGGACTCTATCTAGCCCCGACAGCCCTAGTGTGTGCTCAGCCTGTGGAATCTAGAAACATGCCAGCCGAGGAAGTCTGGTCACATTCAGGAAGCAGCAGCTTTTCTCAGGGGTCTTTGTGCTCCATATGAGATTGGAAGGGCTGTTTCTCTAAAGTTCAGGCTACTGTAGGGCCATAGCATGGTAATATTGGAAAATAATTTCAAATGATTTGGAACATTTGTTGTAGATTTTCTTTTATGTCCATTGCTGTGGTTGAAATGTTTCCCCTCCAAAATTCAACTGTTGCCAGTGTGATAGCATTAAGAGGTATATCCCTTAAGAGGTGATTAGCCCAGGAGGGCTTCTTCCTCATTAATGGCTTTACATGGCATTTGGCTAAATTGCCCTTCTGCCACACGAGGGCACAACAGGAAGGCCTTCACCTGACACCAAGTGCTGGCACCTTGATCTTGCTTCCAGCCTCCAGAATTGTGCGAACATATTTTTCTGTATTTTATAAATTACCTAGTCTCAGATATTCTGTTATAGTAGCACAATGCAGACTAAGGCATTCATGTTTCTCATACTCGAGTGTGCATGGGAATCCTGTGGAGGGCTCGTTGAAACACAGATTGCTGGGCTCTGCCCCAGGGCTGCTGGTTCAGTAAGTCTGAAGTAGCTGCTGATAACTGCATTTTTATTGGAGCAAGTACTTTGAGAACCACTGTTTCACATCTACCTGCATTCGTCTCAGCACTCTTAACACCAGGATGCTGGAAGTCTGAAGGTGAGTGTGAAGCACGGTGTAGGGCAGCCCTACTCAGTGCGAACACATTGGGAGTCACACTTGTAGGAGTAAACTCTCCAGTAGCCATAGCAAAAATGTCAAATGTGTGAAATTCATTCAAATGATATGTTTAACCCAGTGCATCCAAAATACTATCATTTGAACATGTAATCAATATAAAAATCATGGATGAGAGTTCTCTCATTATTATTTTCATGCTGAGTCTTTGGCTCTCAGTGTGTGTTCTGCAATGCGGCATAGCTCAGTTTGGACTGGCCATATTTCAAATGCTCAGTAACTACCTGAGGATGGTGGCTGCCATCCTGGATAGTATAAATCAATAATTTTTCTCTCCTGGGAGACTCCCTCTTCCCTTTCTTAAAATGTGGTATCTTTAGGTGCTTGTGGAACTTTTGTATGTATTTTCTCAGTGTCTTCTGTGATAGGCAGCACTTCCCTGTGGCCTGAAGCTCTGCAGTTTGCAGTTCTTGAGTAAGTTCCAATCTGTGAGGCTCATCAGTACTATCCTAAGGTGATGAGGGGACAGCAGCCGAGGCCGGACTCCTATAGATTGGGGATGGGAATCAGGAACGTTGATAGCAGTGTAGCTGGGGAGCGAATGCAGCTGTCTTCCTTAGTCTCGTCCTCAAAAAAATTGCAGAGATCAAAGAGTCAGTGACAGTGAGAGTTGGTTCGTGGATGAGAGGTAAGGAAGGAAGAGGGAGCAATAATTTTAGGTGGAAAGTTAGATAATGGGGTAGAAGAAATTAAAACAAACAGAAACAAGGCTGCAGTACATGAAGTCTGGGGAGTCTTCTCTATCTGTATCAATTTCACTGTATATTCCTATATGGACTATTTAAGCACAATTTGCTTTTGATTGTTTTACTTGAGTAGTACTGTAGGAACAAATTGTTGGCTCATGTATTGTTATTAAAAATGAGAACACCAACTTTAAAAAAACATATTTTATCAAGGCCATCCGCATATCTTTCACCTCCCAAAGTTTGCTCCTCTATACTCTTGGTTATCATTATTATTTTTTGGTAAGAACACTCGACATAAGATCTACTGTCTTGGTAATTTTAAGTAAACAATAGAGTATTGTTAGCTATAGGCACTGGGCTGTCTGGCAGATCTCCAAGACTTGTTTATGGTGCATAACTGAAACTTTGTACCCTTTCATTATCACCTCCCCAATTCCAACTCTCACCAGTTCCTGGCAGCTACCATTTTACTCTCTGCTTCTGTGAGTTTGACTAGTTCAGATTCTAAGTGAGATCGTTTAATAGTTGTCTTTCTGTGTCTGGCTTATTACCCTTTTGGGGTATAGATCCAAAGGCATCGCAGTCAGTATCTTGAAGAGATTTTTGTACTCCCATGTGCATTGTAGCCAAGACATGGAAACAACTTAAATGTTCATAGATAGATGACGAAGAGATAGAACACACTGATTTTCATGTATTATGTTTTTCTCTTTTAACATGGTGACACATGTAACAGTCAGAATAAGTCTGTTAGAGGATGGGCATAGGAACTTGGGAGCTCTGAAAGATAAGTGGCATCAATCTGCAAACCCTGGAAATGAGCCCTTTGAGTGTCCTCACAAATGAAGTAGTTTTGAAGCCTAACTTCTAGTGAATAATTTGGTTTATGAGTTGGTGAAAGCTGGAATAAATGTCTTGGACCAGTTGGAGCGCATCTCTGGGTCAGAGAACAGCGATTATTCAGTCTAATACCTTCAGAAGACGGGGACTTCTTCCTGAAGTGTTGGATCTCTCTGCCCACCCCCAACCACCATTCTGTCTTAAATTGGTTAAAAACTAACACCATGTTTAAGTGGAGTAGCATTAAAATTGATGCAATCACACATTCAGATATATGTGATAATGATGGTCTCTGTAATGCCCTGACAGTTGAATTTTATTGAAGGATTTTATCCTGAAATATTATTCTGTTCATTTATTGCAATCTCTCCTTTTCAGTGTGGGCTGATTCACTATGCACTGGAAACCATTTGAAGTGACTGAAGGGTTTTGAGGGATGGTTACTGCAGAAAAATTGGCATTTCAGAACGACATGGTTTCCCCTCGATCTCTGTTGATGTTTGAAGTCTTCAAAGTGTTGCCGTGATCAGAGAAAAACATTTCTTGTGAAATAGTTTTCTCTGAGAGTACAGTGATTTGAGACCGGCTAGCTGTTGATTCAGAGCATCTCTTCTGGAAGAAGTTGTTTTCACAGGATGTGCTTCAGGCCAAGGCCTAGGGCTTGAGAGGTTTATCTTCAGTTCAGAATATATAAATATAAAATTAACCCAGCTGTACAAAAAAATTCTTCAAAGTCAATAAAAATCGGAGTATTTTTTAAAATATATTTAGGCAGTAAAGTTCCGAGCCTACATTGCTCATGAGTAATCCCATCTATGACTCATGGAGTCTGGTTGCAGGTTTTAAGTATGATTACATGGAAGGGGAAGGCTTGGAGAGATGACTTTAAATTTCCTCAGTGACTTGGCTTATCTACATTCTGCATATGCAATTGTAGCTTAATATTCATCTGAAAATGCTAAAGGCTTGACTTCAAAAGAAGCTGCGCATTAGAAGTACTAGTACTGTTTTAGACACTTCCTGTATGCTTGGGACCATGCTGAGTGATTCTCATAAATTTTCTTATTTACTTCTTAGGCCATCCTTGCGAATACGGTTATTATCATCTCTGTTGTACACTTGTGGAAACTGAGACTTAAAGAGATGAAGTCATTTGGTCATTTGGGTCTTAAGTGGCAGAGCCATGGTGAGAACTACTAGCCTTTGGTCACAGAGTGCACTGCCTTTGCGATCGTTTTCTTCTTTTTGAGAAAGTGTAAATTCCTCTCACTGCCCAGGTTCTTTTCCACTCTGTAGTTAGGGAAAATTTTAAGATAAAAGCACCATACAGGATTCTCATGCAGCCTAAGCTCTAGAAATTTTCCAGATTCAGCAACCAATAAGAGCTACCTGTGTTTCCACTCTAACACCTAAAGAAGGACAAATGAAAGACCGTCATGCAGATTAGATTGCTAATTGCTTATCTGACTGGTACCTCTATATAAATACAGAAAGCAGTTAGGGTAAACCAACCACCACCACCACCAACAACAAAACAGGGCAGTCTCAATTGGGTCACACTTATCTTATTCAGGAAAATCAATTAGTATTTGGAGGCATGACAAATTAGAACTTTAGAAGACAACTTTCTAACCTGGGTTCTAATCTAACAAGCCATTTAATTTCCCCCAACTTTGTCTATGAGTGGATTGAATTAGAATCTTCTGAGATTCAACTCTGGGAGTCAGGGAGCCCCTCCTTAGTAAAATGCACATGTAAACTTTTGTATATCATTCAGGGGCTTCATGGGCCCCCTAAAGTCTCTTGGTGTTTCTAGACTTTTGTTAGGATCCCTGAATTAGTTAATCTCTTGCATATCATTTCTCTTTATGAATAACAGAGTTCTACAGCTGTGTCATGTTAAGGACCTTTGTAGGTATAGTTGTTTGATACATAGGTGGTGAACTTTTGGTGGATTGATGCTGCTCAAATCAGTCACATTTTCTCAATACCCTAGGATATTTGCAGACTATAGATTTTATTGACTTGATTAGAATTCCTTAGATGGTGGTTGTGAGGCTGGGAAAGAGCAGATAGACTTGGAAGTCTCAGACTTCTGCCTCTAGTTAATTTGGAGACTTGAAACCTCTTCAGCCTTGGTTTCCCCTTCTGTGTAAGAAGAATGAAGAATGTGTGTCATGTGACTATGTGGTACTTAAGTGAAATAACAGATGATGAGCCCTGTAGGTAAATCAATAAATAGATGGGAATGAGCCTGGAGAATGCTCATCACATGTTTGCTTGTTGCTTCAGTACTTCCCAGAGAACCAAGTCTGGCAGACTCCAGATTCTTAGGAGGCTTACAGCTGGCAAGTGAGAGAAACTGCTTTGTGGCTGATGGGAAAAGGCTCTCTGGACTCTGGGACCCTCTTCACATATAATGGGGAAGCCATGGGATCTGGAAATGCTTCCTTAGAAAGGGAGATGAACTTGAAAATTAGTACTGCCAAGATAGGAAGTTGGACTTTAACTTCTGGAAAATCATAGGTATTCTTTGGGCCTGTGTTCTCCAAAGGGCTAGAAATGTGGCAAAGAAAGTCTTTTGATGAAGGAAACCTCTAATCCATCTAATAAATCTAATATCTAATCAATATTAAATGTACAGTAACATCAGAATCTATTAAAAACACACTTGGGAAACATTTAAGAACACTGACTAATTTGTTCATTCTAATTATGTTATGACAGACATAAAACCTTTTTTTGGAGATAGATTTGTGTTGTTTTCACATTAACAAATCCAACAGGTTTCTATGGCTGTTTGATTTGTCCAGAGACCTTGATACCTCTGTTTTTATTGCTATCTCTTGAAAGGATTTTGTCTAATGTCTTAGGTCTAGAAGAATTAAGACCTTTTTGAAGTTTAATTTTTTCTTTTCTAATTGTTGTAACTTCTGCATATTTGAAGTCATTTATTAAGCTTCAGTCGTCTAATGTTTGATAATTGACTAATCTATCTTGTTCTGCTTTTATTTTCAGATAGAAGAATTTCGAAGGCTGAGGACACATGTTAAAGGGGCAGAACTTGTGGAAGGTTGTGATGGGATTTTGGGAGACAACTTTCGACCCACTCAGCCACTTAGTGACAGAGTCATTAGAGCTGCATTTCAATAGCCAAAGAGAACAGGAACAAATCTACCTTCATCAGGGTATGTTTAGATTAAGTAAGGAAAATGAGGTGCACAGTTACATAAACCTGACATACCAAAGTTAATCTTTAGCAAATCTGATAATTTAGCAATAAAACATGTACACTTTATTTTGATAAAATTTACGACACATTCTCAAGTCCTGTTAATTACAGGTCAGGTGGTTATTTTAATCTTGGGCAGTGTTTTAAAAAATACATAATTCACATAGTCTCCCACAAGAGCAGCCTTTAATTCCAAGTTTTGATGGCATTCGTAAAAAAAAAAAAAAAAGACACCCGAAGCAGAGAAACAGAGACATTCAAGGACCTCTTAAGTAACTGACGTTGTTGCCTCTTGAAGCAGCAGTTAGTTACCTCCCGATGACTGAGTGTGTAAGCCTCAATGTTGACCCTCCTTGTCTAATGCAGAATTTATCCCCTTGTTTCTCGGAGAAGGTGAGGGCCAACCTAGCACGAATTGGAATACTTGTCCTGTGGAAGTGCTTTTTATCTGATGGATCAAGAAGCACTTGTTAATTATCTGAATGTGGTATATGAATTTAAACGTAATCTATGTATTTTAATATGTTGATTTCATTGTATATATACCTTACCCTTAAGGAACTAACAAAATAAAATATCACAAATGTAGAAAAGGTAAAATATTTTTTTAAGTGGCCCATACTGGATTATTTCTTTACCTTGTAAGTTACCTGAGTGCGTAAGTCACTATACATTGCAGGTAGACTATGGCCTCTGTAGGGGGAAGGCATCTGACTGCTTAGTGTCTGTTGTATGAACTCACACACCAAGTGAGTGGCACTATGGACTGGCTAGGGAGTCACAGCGGAATAAAAGTCTCTGGTCTTAAGGAGCTCAGTCTTAGGAGCTAGACAGTTGACACAGGAATTTTGAAAGGTGGGTCGTTTTATCCATGTGCTTCCCAATCCATTTTTCTTGCCTCTTTGTTATTATTGCAGTGTGTGCACCCAGTACTCTAGCCAAAGCTGTCTTTTCTCCTCCGTGAAGGTGTTCTGCTCAGCCAGTGCTTCCCATCTTTCCGCCTGCCTATTGAAATACTAGCCTCCCTAGAGGCCCAGCTCAAATATTGTTCTCACTGTGGAACCTCTGTTTCCCTTAAATTGAATGTCTCGTTTCACATTCTTTTTCTGTTTCTTTGTTTTGAGTTGGAGTCTCACTCTGTCGCCCAGACTGGAGTGCTGGAGTGCAGTGGCCGCTCCCGGCCACCGCAGCCTCGACCTGCTGGGCTCCGGCGATCCTTCCGCCTCAGCCTTCCAAGTAGCTGGAACTACAGGCGCGCTACCACGCCCAGCTAATTTTTGATTTATTGTAGAGATGAGGTCTCGCCAAGTTGCCCAGGCGGGTCTCGAACCCGCGGGCTCAGGCAATCCACTCACCTCGGCCTCTCAAAACGCGGATTACAGGCTGAGCCACCGAGCCTGGTTGTTTCACATTCTTTATTCTACGTAGCTATTAAAGTATTCTTATTTTACTGTCCTATTTCAGACTCCTTAAATGTTGAATTGTGTTTTGTTTTGTTTTTTTTTTGAGTTGGAGTCCCACTCGATCGCCCAGACTGGAGTACAGTGGCCGCTCCCAGCCACTGCAGCCTCGACCTGCTGGGCTCCGGCGATCCTTCCACCTCAGCTTTCCGAGTAGCTGGAATTACAGGCGTGCGCTACCACGCCTGGCTAATTTTTTTGATTAATTGTAGAGATGAGGTTTCGCCTGCCCAGGCGGGTCTTGAACCCGCGGGCTCATGTAATCCACTCACCTCAGCCTCCCAAGGCGCAGGATTACAGGCTGAGCCACCGAGCCCGGCTGAAATGTGTTTGTTTTATTTTGAATCCATCATAACACATAACACTCTGTGCTTTGGGTGACTTTAGGCAAACTAGGAGTTCCTTGAACTTTCCATGTTGTTTATCAGTCAGCCTCATTCTAGCCTTTATTTATTCTTGGTTTCTAAGTATGCCAGTACAGTCCATCCCCTGCCTTGTTTTTTCTAATTTTGGAGCTGATGGGGGTCAGGCAAGGTCATCTTTGATAGGAATGGGAAGAAGCTTTCATTACGTCATATATGATAACAAGGGAGAAGAACCCATGCATTAAGATAAACCTTATAATGGATGAGCTAAAGAATTAAAATGTTCAGTCAAAAATTACTATTGAGCACTTACTATGTGATTGGTTCTGGGTATACAGTGGTAAGAATAGACATGATCTCTGCCCTCAGAGAGCTTAGGGTCTGAGGTAGGGAACCTGACAATGGACAAGTAAACACTCCAAATATACAATTACAAATTGTAATAAATTTCATGAATGAGAAGAACAAAGCATGTGGGGGAGATTCTAGATAGGAGGAATGTCTTTTGCAAAGGCCCTTAGGTGGTGCTGACTTTGGAGGAAGTGAGACTGATGCATTGAGGCACCTGAAAGAAAGCCCCATGAGTCTGAGGTATAGAGATTGAAGGCATGCTGGATGTGGTGACTCAAGCCTGTAATCCCAGCACTTTGGGAGGCCGAGATGAGAAGATTGCCTGAGCCCACGTGTTCAAGAACAGCCGGGGCAACTTGGTGAGACCTCATCTCTACAATAAATCAAAAAATTATCTGGGCGTGGTAGCGTGTGCCTGTAGTTCCAACTACTTGGAAGACTGAGGGGGAAGGATCACCTGAGCCCAGCAGGTCAAGGCTGCAGTGGCCGTGCGCGTGCCACTGCACTCCAGCCTGGGTGATGGAGTGAGACTCCAACTCATTAAAAGAAAAGAAAAGAAAAGAAAAGAAACCGACGATGTGAGGTAGGAAGGGTCCATATCTTTTTTCATTTTTTCATTTTTTTATTTTAAAGATGTGGAGTACAATTTAGGGTTAAGTATACAAATTTCCATTATGCAGATACCCTTATTGATGAGGTGTGCTGCCCCCTGTCTCCCCAGCAGAATCCCACTACTGCCAATCATGCCTCCCTACCCCCGACAATTTCCCACTACTGACAATCCTTTTCTTATAGTATTACAATAATTGTTCAAGGTCCACTTTCTTAAAGGGCCTTGTCAGCCTCGTTAAGTAATCTTTATTTTGTTGTTGATGAATTGTGACCCTATAAAGATATTTATTCAGAGGAGTGAGCTGATCGCATATATATATATATATATATAAAATTATATATATATATATTATATATATATATTTTTTGAGTTGGAGTCTCACTCCGTCGCCCAGACTGGAATGCAGTGGCACACTCCTGGCCACCTCAGCCTCGACCTGCTGGGCTCTGACAATCCTTCCGCCTCAGCCTTCCAAGTAGCTGGAATACAGGCACGCGCTACCATGCCTGGCTAATTTTTTGATTTATTGTAGAGATGAGGTCTTGCCAAGTTGCCCGGGTAGGTCTCGAACCTGTGGGCTCAGGCAATCCACTCTCCTCGGCCTCCCAAAGTGCTGGGATTACAGGCTGAGCCACTGAGCCCGGCCTGCATATGTATTTTCAATAGCTTGTTCTGAAATAGAATTGTGGGTGATATCTAGTGATAAATTGGGTGAGGGTGGAAGGAGATGGAAGTGTCAGAGACAACTTCTGGTGTTTGGCGCATTAGAAACTGGATGGAGTGCCAATGAGTGACAGGGAAGGTACGGGGAGGTCCTCTTTGGATGGAGATAGGAGCACAGTGAGTGAGAGATGCCCATCATCTCCTGGTCATAAAGGTCATTAGAGTTTTGAGTAGAGATCCATAAAGAGGTCTGGACTGAAATATAGGAGTATTTGGCTTGGAGATTATATATACACACATATATGTACATATAATATTCTGATGGATCTAATATGATAGCCTCATTAAGTGTTCATCAAATCTTGTGTGAGCCTTTGCAGATGAGTTAATCAAGACACAGAAGTTCGGCTATGAGCCAAAAGTAACGCAATTATTGAGCAGCAGAGTTGGAAGTCAGATCCAGGTTCCTTGACTAGCAGAGCGCTTTGTCTTAACCATGACATGAGCAGAGATCAAAGCGGGCCCTACATACTGGTGGTCAGAGTGGCACAGTAGTGAGGGATGTTTACTGCAGCAGACCAAATGTGAATGGTAGGGGAGCTGGAGACGTCCTGTCATGGCAACTCTTGATGAACTGGGCTGGGTAGGGGCCGGAGGCTGCAGCCACAGAGAAGGGATGAGACTGAGGGAACTCTGTCTCTCCCCCACCCTTTAAAAAAAAAAAAAGACAAAAAAACAAAAAATACCAGAATTTGTCTGTCTGCCAGTGTCAGGGAGAAGCAAGTAGATGGAGAGAGAGGCTGAAGGCTGTGTTTCTGGGAGGGGCTTGAACAGTGAAGTCCATGAAAAGTTGAAGGGAATGAAATCCCAAGCACACCTGAAGACTGACTTGTTAAGAGGACTGACACTTTCTGTGTCATTATAGGAAGGAGGAAGAAGATGGTGGTTTATAGAATCAGTGTGTCCATGACTTGCTGTTATTATTTAATGAAGAATGGGATACAGCTAGCCGGGGGTGAGAGTAGCAGGAAAGATGGGAAGGGAGAAGATGGGCCCCGGGAAATGCCCAAGAAGGGGGCAGTGTGAGGTGCAGTGAGAGTTGGTGAGCACGGCTGTAAGCATTTCTCCAGTTTACATTACTAGTATACTTTCTGTGAATGTCATAACTGTAAATGACACCTTGAGTGAAGGAAGATTATTTCCTTGAATGTTTGATTCACGTCTGGTCCTAGACCAGAGTTGCTGTTCTCTAAATAACTATCACTATTTTATCCCTTTTTCTCACACACGTACAGACTGAAATGTTGTTTATGAGATTTTATATATTTCAAGCACTTCATAAATAATCTTTATATGATAGATGATGTGTATTTTTTCAAAGTTTTGAATTAATTACAATTTAGGTACTGTTTTAGAAAAAAGGATGGATTTATGTTCTTGGTGGCTCAGATTACTTAAAGGGGGTAGTTTTCCCCCAAATTCCTAAGCATGGTACAAGAATTCTTTCTAAGGTTACTCTAATTCTGATTTCATTCTTTTATGAATACATTTTTTATTCTTTTATTTTAAAATGTGTAATACAAATCTAGTCAGAGTTCTACATAAAAATTATATTGGGAGCTCAGACTTATGGATGTGTGCTTTTTATTTGATATTTAATAATGCCCTTAGGCAGGTAATTCAAATTTTTATTAACATGAAATGATTTGACAGCCAGACTTTGAATTTAATTCATGAATGTTTCATTTAAGCTCTTGGAACTAAAAAGGAAAATTCCCTGGTAGTTAGTTGTTCTCTAAAAAATGTTTAAAATAATTCAGATTTATTTTAGCTATGTCTTACTGAAATAACTTTAGTTTTTAAACTTAAAATGGCAGGGGTTTTTTTGAATGGTATATCTAGACAGCCGAAGAACTTTGATAACCGAGGCTACTTATTGCCATGAGTAATATGTGACTTTTCATATTATCATTTAAGAAGTGTGAACTGTGATTTTGTACTTGTCTAAAGGATTATCATGCTATTTACCCAGGCGCTAGCTCAGATTTATGGGAGCCAGTTGATATTAAATGGTCCCTCCCATTGAATTTTCTATATGATGCAGGAAAACTAAATCTATTTTTAAAATAACAAACAAATAATAAACAAGGTCCAGTTTACTTGTTGCTTTTGATATCAAAATATTGGTACTGATTTCCAACAAAATGACTGTTTTCCTATTTGTTTCATTAGCCCATTTGTAACTATTTTGCTTGTGACCCAAACATTGTTAAACCGTGCACATGTTTGCAGTTAATGAATTATGATTATTTTCTGTAAAAACCAATGCCACCAGCCTCTTTAGTTTCATTTTTTCCATCTGGAAGTTGGAAAAATAAGTATGTCCCAAATAGATTGGGAAGAATGGAAAATCCCAAATAGATTGGGAAGAATGGAAAAAGAGAAGAAAAAAGAGGTTATTCAGCATCTCTAAATAGTCATCTTGTCAAACTTGCCCTCCTTTTTCTTTCTGGGTCTTTGAAGTCATCTTTAATTCTGTTGAACTCTTCTTTATTTGTATTTTTGCAGTTAATGATATTGTCTTCTTAGCTTTAATAAAGCAACAGCTAGCATCAGTTTCATACCAGTTTTCTTTTATAACCTAAACGAAGGATAAAAGATTAGAAAAGGATAAAACATAAAGAAGGAGGGGTCTGTGAGGACCGTGAGAATGTCCACTGAATGACCAAGTAGATGATGAAAGCTATTATCTTTCCAGGATAAATGGAAAACTCAGAGCCGTAGTTTCAGACAGTGGAACTTGGACTCTTCTCACTTTAATAATTTTAACATGATGCACAGCATTAAGTTGAGAATTGAAAACTCTATGGATATAACTGTTTTCTATTTACTGTATCATAGAGAATTTCTTCAAAGTGGAATGGATTTCCTAAATCTCAAAGTGATTTCAGTAAAATCTCAAAACACCAAGGATGCTCACACTACCTATTATATTTTGATTGTGTGATATAAAAGTTATTATTAGCCCAGGAATGAAAAAATATCAAAGCTATGTAAGCGTTCTTCAAGATTACTGAATAAGCAAAATAATTCTTGTTTTGAATTAGGTCTCTTTTCCTTTTATTTCCATTTATTATTTTGGATATAGTTATGTGTGTGTGTGTGTGTGTGTGTGTGTAATGTAAAAATTCCAGAATGATTTTATTCTTCCCCCAAGAATCCAAACAAAATTGGATTTGAGAAGAAGAAAAGATAGCATTTTGCAGTAATGAGTCAACTTGTATGTTAAATGTGTAATATATTTAGACACAAATGTAATCGATTTCATTTTTTTAAACCTAAAGAATATATTTTTCCATAAGAAAACCACTAGGAGCAGTTTATGTTATCTAAACATGTTCTGTTATGCCTTTTACCTCACAGATGCTCAAAAAGTATGTGCTAACATAAAAAAATGGCTTTGAAATATCAGCAAAAGAATTTGGATTAGCTAAGGAAAGAATATATTTCTAGAGGCTACAAGAAAGACTATTCCTGGAGATAGGCGGTTTAAACCTCAGGTGGGTTTTCTAGGAAGACTAAAGCATTAGATATTTGAAGTTCAGTGGTTCAGATGGGAACCTACCTGGATGGGGTGTTCAGTCAGACCTCGCAGGGATCCTTTGAGTACTGGGCTTTTATAGTTCCTGGATTATATGGTGAATATACTTTCCTAAGTCTCTATGAACTTGATCATGAAAAAGAGAAACCAGAGATAGTAGGCAACAGGTAAATGAGGAGGAAAATGAAATTAGTGCTCCTTTATGAATAAGGTTGTTTTATTAGGTATCCAAGTGGAAACATAAAGCTCAAAAATTGATTTGAGGCAATTACCAAAATGCAGAAATCATAGTAATGCAGACATCATTGTCAAAACCATATACTTTAATCAAAAGTTTAAGGAGTTACTTTTTTAAAGAGAGTGAGTGAATTTGTTTTTATATTTCTGTACCTCTTAAAACAGGGTATTATAGTGGCAACATTATCAGACAGAACCTTTTATGTCAGAATTTTGTTGTGATTAAAAGTCTTAAAAATAAAAATAGAACCAAAATAGGATTTATATATAGATTAACATATACTTTTTGCCATAGGGAAAATTCAGGTAATTACTTAGAAATCTGCCTCAGTCAGACCAAAATATAGGGGGTTAATTAATTGAATGCCTATTAAAAACTAGATTTTTATTACAGAGATAACAAGTTTGTATTAAACTATAAAAGGGTAAGCAGAAACAACTGATGTTTCAGTTGTGTAAGAATTGCAACAGTCAGGGAAATTATCATTTTCTGTAACTTTCGGTAAAATTTTACCTGACTTCAGCTTTCTGTTTTTAAGCATCTGGTTGGTTTTTTGTTTGTTTGCTTGCTTTTCTAATTTCTTAGCACATTGACAATTTATTTAGCTGTTTGTTTAACTGTCTGCCTTTTGTCTGCCTTTTGTCTCCCCCAGAAATTTATCTGCCCTAAAGTCTAGAATGTTCTCCTCTTTGCTCTCTATTTAAATGCTGTTGATATTTGAAAGACCAGGTTTTCCCTCCATGAGGTCTTTCCGAAGTAAACTGGCCCTCTCAATCTTCCTCTCTTTGCTTTCTGAGTTTAGTTTCATGTTAATTTAGTTTTTAATTATTTTATTTAGCAATAAGTGTTAGTTTCACTCTACCAAACTATAAATTTATATGTAGTAAAGTCAAATAAGTTTGTAACCTATTGCATGAAGCAGGTTTTCTTAATACAAGACAACTGAGAACCTTTACTATGCCAGGGTCCTGTGTGAATCTCCAAGAAAGTATAAGCAACAGTTCAAAAATGTATTTAACCAGAGTGACACAAGAACGCAGAATGTTTTGGTAAGTGTGTGGTAATCCAGGGCGTTCATTGTGATCTTGGAGGACCTGAAGTATGAGTAGCATCTACAGGTGGTAGTCAGAACCCACGAACACCCCTGCCTCTTTTCCACGTGTCCTTTAGGGAGTAAGAGCAGGTCCAGGATGTGTCCTGAGACCTTGTTAAGCTGCCTTGGACACAGCACAAAGTAAGAGTAGATTAAACTTTGTCCTTGCAGACATCTTGCAGGTCTCGTACTAGCACCGTGACCACACTTTTTTGCGAAATAATGAAAAAGCGAATTGTTTCATACTACGTAGTATAGCATGGGAACCAGTTATTTTATTGTAATGATATTTAGCTTATAATGGAATTTTTGTCAATGAAGAACTTATTTATGACAAAGAGTCAAAATTTTATATCTTATATTTTTTCTAATGTGTGGTTAAATGTGAAACAGTCACTGATACGCATTGTTCATTCATTGATTCCATGTTATGCAATAGTAATTCATTTGACATCTTCCACCTGGTGTTTTTCTATTCGAACAGACAATGCAGTCTCGTTTTCTTCTTCCAACATTAATAATACGTAATTTTTTGTTCAGTCTGTTGTTTGAAGACCACGTGGAAGGACATACTTCTCAACTGATTGATCAGAAGCTTGGCAAATTTCAAATGGGACATTAGTTTTTCATTGTTTTTGAATGGAAAACTTCAAGGAAATGTACATTTTTGAAAAATTTGCACTTGTATCAGTTTGTCATGTATGATCACCTGCAGTCTCTTTATGTCCCATGAGAGGGGACTTCCGAGTAGTTTGCTAGACTTATGATGTCCCCTCAGAGGGGACATCTGAGTGCAAAAAATAAAAGATTTTTGATATTTTTACACTTGAGTTAAAGGCAAACAAACCTTTCATGAAAACCTTCCAACAGTAATAATAATTGGTTTTCAGTAAGTGGTGGTGGTTCTGTACCAAGCACTATGACAAGTGATTCACATATGACTCATTTCACTTCAAAACAACTCTGGGCATTGCTTTTTAAAATTCTTATCAATAAAGAAACTGAGATCCATAAAATGTAACTGCCTTTCCCAAGGATAAGAAGTTACTAAACTATACAACCAGTGAAATTGGAAAAAGTCATTTTAAAATGATGCCCTTAAAAATAAACACACATATTTTGTTATATCAGTCAATTCTGATTTTATACAAACAGCTTTCAAGAAGATAATTATAGCTTATTAAAGTACAACATAAAATTTCTAGGTTGGGAAATAATGAAGTATACCTAGCTGACCAATCGAGAATCAAATCTCATACCTTGCTAATAGTAAATATTTGTCAATTAAAGCCAAGTATTTACTTTCTTCTGTTAGCTTCATATTTAGCTTTGAATTATTTGGAAATTGTGAATTGCAGTGTGATCATTGGTATGTTGTCTCTTACATACAAGGGGGGAACCCTCCAGAAAATGTAATTATCTTTTGGAGGGTGAGCCTCTTGTAGTACAAGCTTCCCCTGCTAGGTTAGTGTTCTAGGAATTCATTGGCATCAGTGTACCAGCTAGTGTTGTGTGAGACTGCATTTGGCTTCAGGGAATTATTTTTGGAGATTTTTTCTATGTGCCCGTTTCCTGATGGGTGATTTACAAGTGCACCTGCCCATACCATGCTGAGCATTCAGCAGTTTTTGACCAAAAACAGCAAGACCCCCATGCCCCACCCTTCCTATTCACCTGATCTTGCCCCTGGTGACGTTTTTTTTGTTTCCCTGATGAAAAAAGTTCTCAAAAGGAAACATTTTGCCAGTGTGGAAGAGGTGAAACAAAAAATGGCAGCAGCACTAAAAGGCATCAAAACTGACAAGTTCAAAAACTGTTTTGAGTAGTGGAAAAGGTTGCTTGACAGATGTATTGCATCAAACAGAGAGTACTTTGAAGGTGACTAAAGTTTAAACATGTGAGAATAAATACATAATTTTAAATAAATAAAGTCCAGGTTTTTTGGGTCCCCCCCTTTTATTTTAGATATTTTATTGTTATTGAGTGACATAGCAAAATGAATGTTCACATTTTTCTTACCAATAAATGGTAAATTTTTTAAGGACAGTAAATTTCAAGGGGCATTTCAGCCTCATCTTGCTGGATCTTTCAGTAGCCCCTGAGACTGACTGACTTCTTGCCACACTCTTTTTTTGGTATTCATAGTACACAATTTTCTTGCTACCTGCATCACCTCTACATCCCCTGCAGGCTGCATGAGTGTCCTTTTAGGAGGCCACTTAATGTAGGCTCCCTGTGGCTCAGCCTTTGGGGCTGACTCTGTAGGTGAACTCATCCACACTTACAGCTTGTTACTGAATGCATGGGACTCATTCATTGATATTCATATACCAGATCACACAGTTAAGTCATAGAATTGAATGCTCACTGTCTGTATCACTTTTCTTTGGGATATATCACAGGCCTCTCAAACTCAACAGATACGTGATTGAATTATGATCTTCCTTCACAGACCTACCTCTCTTCTTGTTTTCTTTGAAACCCGCATCATGCATGGCACCTGTATTCTCTACTTCACCCCTTATTTCCAGTTTATCATCAAGTTCTGCAGATTTACTTTCTGATATTTCCCAAAGCCATTTACGTATTTCCACCTTCGTCATTACAACCCATAACGTTAGCATCATCTTCTCTAGACTTTAGCAAGAGCAACTTCTATATAGTACTGTTCTATATAGGACTGTTAAAGCAAGACTTATAAAAATAGAAAACATGATGGCATACAGCACTCAGACTTGTATGCCATCTCTGATTTGTACTAGCTGTCTGGAGATTGCTGAGAAGGATTCTGAATCCACATTTGAGCAAAGTGGGAAAGAATGATGTGACTGGTTGGCAATATTTGTCCCTGGTAAGGGAGGAGTATTGTGGTTTGTTATTGTCATTTTCAATGTAAGGTAGTATTATTGGATCTGATGTAAATGTCTCAGCTATTAAGTGTGACATTGAAAATGAGCTTTGGAAATTTGATGTACATTAGATTTGATATGTAGCTAGATGTTAGAAATTATTAAGGAAATACAGAACATGATAACATGACTGAAATCCCCCAATCTACCTTCTTGTTAATATTTTAATCTCATGTGTATAGGTTATGGTACTGGTGCTTATACTTAGCAAATTGCTTACATAGAGCAAAACCTAGAGGATCTAAATCTCAGAACGGAAATGAAATTATATGAGAATGAGGAAAGGATTATGGCAGAGTAGTGTGTAAGAATTTACCCAGATCCCTTCACTGGCCATCTTGTAAAGAAGGGAAAGGGTTATGTTTCTTCCCTTTAGGCTACTCTAACAAAATACCATAAAATAGGTAGTTTCTAAACAACAGAAATGTATTTCTCACTGTTCTGAAGGCCAGGAAGTTCAAGGTCAAGGCACCGACAGATTTGGTGTCTGGTGAGGGCCCACTTCCTGGTTCATAGAATAGCACTTGCTTCACATGGAGCAAGGGGCTAGCTGGTTTTCTGGGGTCTCTTTTATAACGTCACTAACTCCAGTACATGAGGACTCTGCCCATATGATCTAATCACCTCCAAAAATCCTCACTTCCACCACTTTGGTGGTTAGGATTTCGACATACAAATTTTGGAGGGGATGTAAACATTTTGTAAGTTAGAGAAGAAACCATGTAAAAGAAGAGTAGACACTGACATGACCCTCACAACAGTGAGAAACAATCTGTTTTAAAATACTTTTAACAAGAATACACCAGGCACAACATTTTAAAATTAAATGTCTCTCTGGGATATATTTATGTTGACACATATAGGTCAGCCTCATTCTTTTGGCTACTGCAGTCTTACTTAAACATTACAGTTGAAGCTAGATAATAATGCCCAGTACCTTAGACAGAATTGCAAATATTTGTTAGATGATATAGAGGCTTTTCCAATCAAGAAATTTGCTGATCGGTAACACTGTCTCAAAATAAATTGTTAAAACAATAAAACCACATTGGTTTTGGTTTGTTCTCCATTACAGTGCTTCCTAAAGCCCCTTCAAAATTTCTGAATTAGTGTTGCTTATGCTTTTATAAGTTTTATTAGAAACTCATAAAGGTATTCAGGGCTCGTATACAGAAAATATTTTTGGAGGCATCTTAGACGCATGGAATTGGATCTCAAGAAGTTCTTTAATCTAGTTTTTGCCTGAAGAGGTCTTCAACTAAATTATTCCAGATGGTTACTCCCCACGCCTAGATAAAAAACAAGCAAATAAACTATTGTTGTCTGAGAATATCTACCTCAGTGTTCTGTATAATGAAAAAAGAGAAAACAGTATCTTCATTAAATACTCTCCCTATAAATATTAATTGAATTGGAATGATATTTTGATGGTAATATTTTTATAATTTTCTGTAAATAAGTATTTTTGATGAAAGTAACAGGTTATATTCAAAGTATTCCAAGGGTTTTGTTTTCCTGCTCTTAGCATGTGGACAGTTCCTACGACCTATACATTGCAGAGGAACTCCTATAGTTTTTTGCAGATATGAATGTTCATTCTGATTTTAGTATGGGTATAACCAATGGTTCTTTAATGGTATCTTTTCTTTAAAAAATTATTATATTTAGTAGGTCCCAGAAGTAAAATTACTTTAATGAGGAAATAAAGATTGTAAATAAGAATAGCAGTGTTATTAATCATTTATATTAGTCATTATGGAACATTTCTGTACCTAAAATATTTCCGTAGGAAATAAGGCTAAAACACACATTTACTTACAATTAGACATAATACAACCCTTCTTTCATTATAATAGTTGCCTAAATCCCAATTCAACTTAATTTTATTGACTTTGATTTCTGGAATAAAAGCATTAAGCTTGAAATAGTGAAAAATGTAAATATGTACGTTCAATTGAGAAGTAATTAGATACTCAATCACCCTTGCAACACACCAGGGATTAGAGAAGAAGGAAGAAAAATGTGACTCACTGTAGTGTGTAAAACAGTTTTGCTAATTAGTTTAGTGCTAATTGAGATTGAGAAAGTGTCAAAATATCATAACGTAGGTTCACTTCTGAATAACTTTAAAAGCTACATTTGGTGTTTCATAATACTTCAGTGCAGCATAATGTAGAAATTAGCAAGTTATTTATCCTTGAGTTTTGACCAGTTTATATAGTCATTCTAAGTTACCCATATTCATGAATAATCAGAAGGAAAATAACTAATGCTTTTTTATATTTCAGACCTTGTACTGTATTTTCATCGTCTCATTTAATTCTGACAACAATCCTGTGGGACATTTTTTTTTTTTAAGAGACAGGGCCTCGATCAGCTTTAGTAACATGATCATGGCTTACTGCAGCCTCAAACTCCTGGGTTCAAGTGATCCCCTCACCTTAGCCTTCCAAGTAGCTGGGATTATAGATGTGAGCAACAGTGCACTGAGTGCATTTTTATGTCCATTTTAGAGATAAACAGGGGCTGGGGGTTGAGTAGATTACAGCCAGTAAAGTGCAAAACAAAGATTCAGATCCAGGCAGGTTTAACTTCAAACACTGTGTTCTTTTCTTCACTACACATTTCATAATAACAAAGGGCAGACAATTAGGAACTTCCTCGTGTGTTTTTGCCTCCTTATCTCTTTTAGATAAATTTCTGGGAATGAGATTTCTGGAAAAAAAGAACATATATGCTTTCATTTTCTGATAACATTGCTGAGATACCCTCTATGAGGGTCATTCTAATTTATTGATTGAATATTGCATACAAGGTATTTTTGCTGTTTTGTATCAGTCATTCAGTATACCTTCCACCTCTTTCTTGTCTTCTTTTTACTCTTCAGTTTATTGAGGTGTGTTTATTTCCATCTTCCTATCGAAATTGCCATCGAAAAGGTCACCTTTGATTTCTTTCTTTGTCTTCCTGTTTCCTTGCCTCTGAATATAGCACATGTTCATGGTAGCATTTCAAACAGTACAGAATAAAACGAAGTAGCAGCAAACATCTCTCAAATCCTCCTCTCAGTGACAGCGTCACTAGCACCAGGGTATGTGGACATGGAGGCCCCAGAACACAGCTGGGGATGGCTCAGGTTCCCTTCACTCCACCACTAAGTAGTTTTGTGACCTTGAAAAAGTTACTGCTGTCCTGAGTTTCTTATCATCTAAAAGACAGCCTTGGTAACATCTGTCTCATCAGATGATTGTGAAGACAGCAATGAGGTAATGCAGTTTAAGTGCTAAACATGTTTTTTTGTCCATGGTGTAAGTGTTCAGTAAATGTTACCCTTATCATCATTTTTGTCCATTTGATCTCTCTTTACATATGTTTCACATATGCCAATGTAGATGTATAATTTTCCTTATGAAATTATATCGTGCATAGTATCTTACTAGCAGCTTGGTGATATATCTTTTCCTGTCAGTTAAATAGGGATGTTGGATTTTTTTCTTCTTTGTTTCAGTAGCTTTAGGGGGTAGCTTTGTTTCAGTAGCTTTAGTTCATTTGTCTGGGCTTTAACTGTACCTACGTCCGCCCCGCTGTGCACATTGTATCTGATAGGCGATTTTTCATCCCTCAGCCCCTTCTTCTCTCCCCACCTCCAAGTCTCCAGTTCCCATTATACCATTCTTTATATCTTTGCAGGTCCTTTGTTTAGCTCCCAATTATAAGTGAGAGCATGCTGTGTTTGGTCTTCTGTTCCTGAGTTGGTTCACTTAGGATGATGTTCACCAGTTCGGTCCAAGTTGCCGCAAAATATATTATTTCATTCTTTTTGATAGTTGAATAGTATTCCACAACGTGTGTGTGTGTGTGTGTGTGTGTGTGTGTGTATCACATTTTCGTTATCCACTGATCAGTTGATGGGCATTTAGGTTGATTCCAGATCTTTGCAGTTGTGAGTTGTGCTGCAGTGAACATGTGGGTGTCTTTTTTAATATAAGCTACCTCTCTTTCTTAGGGTAGATCCTTAGTAGCAGGATTGCTACTAAGTCAAATGCTAAATCTACTTTTAGTTCTTTGAGAAATCTCCAAAATGCTTCCATAGATGTTGTATTAATTTACACTCCCACCAACAGTGTGTAAGTATTCCCTTTCCTCCCCATTTGTGCCAGCATCTATTGTTTCTTGATTTTTTAATGGTATTCTGACTAGAGTGAGGTGGTTATCTCATTGTGGTTTAATTTGCATTTCCCTGACTGAGTGATGTTGAGCACTTTTTCTTATGTTTGTTGGCCATTATTGTGTATCTTCTTTGAGAGATGTGTGTCATTTGAGAGATGTTCATGTTATTTGTCCACTTTTAAAGGAGTTATTTGCTTTTTTCTTGCTGATTTGTTTGAGTTTTTTGTAGATTCTGGAAATTAGTCCTTTGTCAGATGTATAGTCTGCAAATATCTTCTCCCATTCTGTAGATTTCCTATTTGCTCTGTTGATTATTTATTTTGCTGTGCAGAAGCTTTTTATTATAATTAAGCCCACTTATTTATTTATTTATTTTTTGTTGCATTGCTTTTGAGATTTTAGCCATAAATTCTTTGCCTAGGCTGATGTCCAAAAGAGTTTTTCCTAGGTTTTCTTCTAGGATTTTTTATGGTTTCTGCACAGACATGTAAGTCCTTAATCAAACATCTTTAGTTAATTTTTGTATATGGGAAGAGATAGAAATCAAGTTTCATTTTTCTGCATGTAGCTATTCCATTTGCCCAACATTATTTGTTGAGTAGGGTGTCCTTTCACCAGTATATTTTTGTCTGCTTTGTCAAAGATCAGTTGGTTTGTAGGTATTTGAGCTTATTTCTGGATTCTCCATTTGTCCATGTGTCTGTTCTTTTGCCAGTACCATGCTGTTCTGGTAACTAAAGCCTTGTAGTATAATTTGAAGTCAGGTAGTGTGATGCCTCCAGCTGTGTTCTTTTTGCTTAGGATTGCTTTGGTTGTCCTGCTTCTTTTTTGGTACCATATGAATATTAGGGTTGTCTTTTATGATTCTGTGAAAAATGACATTGGTAGTTCCACAGGGATTGTATTGAGTCTGCAGAGTACTTTGAGTATTATGGTCATTTTAACAGTTCTTCTAATTCATGAGCATGGGATGTTTCTCCATTTACTTGTGTCTGCTGCAACTTCTTTCATCATGGTTTTGTAGTTCTCCTAGTAGAGATCTTTACCTCCTTGGTTAAATATATCCCTAGGTATTTTAGCTTTTTGGCTGCTATTGTAAATGGAATTTTCTTGATTTGATCTCAGCTCGGTCGCTATTGGTGTATAGCCGTGCTATTGATTTGTGTGTGTTGATTTTGTATCCTGAAACTTTACTGGATTCACTTAACAAATCCAATAATCTTTTGAAGGAGTCTTTAGGAGTCTCTAGTTAAAAGATCACATTGTTAGTATACAGAGTTAGTTTGATTTCTTATTTTCCATTTTAGAAAGCCTTTATTTATTTTTCTTTCCTGATTACTCTGGCTAGGACTTCCAGCACTATGTTGAATAGGAGTGGTAAATGTGGGCATTCTTACCTTGTTCCAGTTCTGGGGGGAACGTGGTCAACTTTTCTTCATTAAGTTGAATTGGCTGTGAGTTTGTCATGTATGACTTTTATTATTTTGAGGAATGTTCCCTCTGTGCCTATTTTACTGAGAGTTTTTATCATGAAGGGATGCTGGATTTAATTTTTAGTTTTAATCCACTGGGCTCTAAGAATATGCTTGATATGATTTTGATTTTTAAAAATTTATTGAGACTTGATTACTACCAATTTTATGCAGAGTCTTGTTAATGGTTGCTTTATTTATTTACTTATTATTTATTTGTTTACTTTATCTATTGTGTTGGTGTTTCACAAGGCTTGTGAGCTTTATGATATCCAGAGTTTTTCTCATGGTGTATTTCAGTCTTATCTTTCAGTGTTTAGAATTCTTTTTTGTCTTTCTTGTAGAGCTGGTCTAGTGGTGACAAATTCCCTCAGCGTTTGCTTGTCTGGGAGAGACTTCATTTCTTTTTCATTTATGGAACTTAGTTTTGCAGAATACAAAATCCTTGACTGACTGTTACTCTGTTTGAGAACATTGAAGAATGGGGCCCCAATCCCTTCTAGCTTCTAGGGTTTCTTCTAAGAAGTCTGCTATTAGTCTCATAGATTTTCCTGTGTAATTTATTAGTCTCACTGCCCTTATAATTCTTTTTTTTCCACGTTAACTTTGCATAGTCAGATGATTATATGCCTTGGGGATAACTTTTTGCATTGAATCTTCTAGGAATCCTTTGGGCTTCTTGTATCTAGATGTTTAAGTCTCTGATAAGGCCAGGAAAATTTTTCTCTATTATGCTCTCAAAATAGTTTTTCCAAACCTGTTGCCTCCTCTTCTTCCCCAGGAACATGTATGATTCTTAGGTTTGGACATTTTACATAATCTCATGTTTCTTGGAGATTTTGTTCCATTCTCTTGATTCTTTTTTCTTTATTTTTGTCTGAATGGTTTAATTCAAAAGCCTTAACTTCAAGTTCCAACATGCTTTCTTCTGCTTGTTCTAGTCTACTGTTAAAATTTTCAACTGCATTTTGTACTTTCTTAAATGATTCTTTCATTTCCAGAATTTCAGCTTTTTTTTTTTTTTTTTTAAGGTGTCTGTGTCTTTGGAGAACTTTTCATTCATGTCCTGAGTAGTTTTTTGTTATTGTTTTAGTTTATTTATGTTGGTTTTCCTTTTTCTCTTGATGTTAATTGATCAACTTTATAATCAATCTTTTGAATTCTATGTCTAGAATTTCAAAGATTTCATTTTGGTTAGGATCCATTGCTGAAGAGTTAGTGTGGTCTCTTGGTGGTTTTTGAGAACTCTGTTCGTTCATATTGTTAGAATTATTTTTGTTTCCTTCTCATTGGGTAGACCATTGCTTCTTATTTTAAGTTGGCAGGGAGCCAACGAAGACACTGTAGAGTTTCCTTGATTATATATATAGCCTTGGTGTGGTGAGTTTCCTAATTGCCAGCAGTGGTAGTCCTCTGCTGGATACCTGCACTGGCTCATGGCTTCCTGAGTGATTGGAATAGTTTGTAAAGTGGTGTTACCTGGGGTCTGGGATCAGGCCCTCCCCAAAGATGATATATTATATCCAGTGTGGTGGGCTATTCTGTTAACTTTTGACCAAGAGGTGGTGCTTGTGGGTGAGAGCCAGCTGTGATGGTGGCTGTAGGGTTTCTCCTTGCTGTGTGTTTCTCCAAGGAAGTACCCAGCCAACCTAGATAGAGGTTGGGGCTCTGGGGATTACCCAAGTTCTGTCTGTTTGGAGCCTTCAAGGGGAGTGCAGGAAGCAAGGAGCTCAAGCACCCTACAAGTGTGCATTCTTGGATACCCCAGTGGCGATTAGGAGGGAGTTCCAGGCCACTGGGCTAATGCTTTTGTGCAGAGTAGGCACAGAGGAGTTTACATAAGGAATGAGAGTTCATGATGGCAGTGAATCTCACCCAGCTCCCTGCTTTAGCCTCAGGCAGTTTGCTTTCTGAATGTCAAAATGCACCTGGCCTCCAGACCTCAGGTATTCTCATGGCAGCTCTCCCCAACTAAGAAGTATGTGCTGCTGAGGAGTTTGCCCTTGGGGCCAGTCTCCTCCCTGGCCAGCTATAAAGCAGCCCCTGCTGCCCGCAAGGGTTGAGTTCCTAGGATATGGTGGCTGGAGTCGTACAGGGCTTTCTTTTTTCCTGCACCACTTTACGTGGGCTTTGGCAAGGCATAGCTGTGGTAAGACAGTTTCTCATGAGGGACTGGAATCCTGAAAGGCTCAGGGAGTCTTTCAAATTCATGGGGGGGAGAGAGAGAGAGAGACAGACAGACAGAGAGAGAGAGAGAGAGAGAGAGAGAGAGACAGGGAGCGACAGGGAGACAGGGAGACAGGCTAGGTCCAGCTTTGGTTAATAGATTTTTCTCTTCTTTGCACTGTGTGGTTATTATCACTTCTTTGGAGAGTTGTGGGGCATGCTGCTGGTCCTATTCCTCTCTGGGTGCTGAGGAAACTCTCTTGATTTATTCCATAAGAGAAACAAACTCTTGCTGCCTTACATCCACCATCTTAATTCCTCACCCTATGTCATACTTTTAAGTGGTTTTACATACATTGCTTTTAAGTATATACCAAAGTTTGTTGAATTGTTCCTGTATTATTGTACATTTAGGTAATTTCTTGTAGGTTTCCGGAATCAACAATACTATGGTTAACTTGCATATTTTCTAAAAACTTTTTAGTATTGAGATTATATTGGATCAGAGTGTTTTATTGTAATATATATGTAAATTGCTCTTCCCAAGAGTTGCAAGAGTTTATGCTCCCATTAACCATGTGTTCATTATTCACTTTCACCAGAATTTAATATTTTGTATTTTTTCATCCTTGCCAATCTCATCAAGAATGGCTCCTTTACATTATATTAAGTCCCATGAATCCTTGGTTCCATTAATGCATCTAATCATGTGCATTCACCAGTGTTTGTGGCATTAGTGTATATTTCATTGTTAACCAATCTATTCTGCAGAATTTTTCTGGATATTTTTATAAAATCTTTTTAGCTGAAGGATAGAAATTTAAAAAAAAGAAAGAGGTTGAGAAGAAGAAAAAGAAAGGAAAATATTGTTAGAATTTTTCATTTGCATTGAGTTTCTAGAGTAATTTCAGGAGAATTGTTACCTTTATAATATTAAGTGTTTCTATCAAGGAACATTGCATAGATCTACATTTATTAAAGTTTTTACCTGTTGTACATTTTATAATTCTCTCTCATAAAATGTATTCCAAGTTGCACATTTGAGCACGGTAGTCAGCTGGAGTATGGCTTCATAGAGAATGGCACTTCCACTTGCTGTTCCACAACTTGGGAAAATTATTGATATTTTTCCAGCCTCCTCTATGAAATGAATATACTGAGTCATAAAGTGTAACCTTATAGGGTTGTTGTGAGGATTAAATGAGATTTGCAAAATGTGCAGCACAGAGCTTAACAGAGAGTTAACATTCACTAAGTGTGAGCAATTAAAATGTTATTGTTATTGTATATTTGACTAGCATCTTTTTTCATGGCGTTTTTATGTTGGTTAATATTTTATCATTGGACACATAATTGATTAGACTTGTCCCTTTCTTCCTAACCTTTGATATTGTTTCCAATAAGACTACATCTAGATAGACTGTGATAATATCTACAAACAAAGACAATTTCATTTCCTCCTTTATAATTTTAACGCTCATTTTGTTGCATAATCTAGTACATCCAGAATAACATTTAATAATTGACAGTAGTCTCTGGCTCCCTTTTCTTATTTCTAACATGATAGAATTTTTATTTCCAAATCCAGTGGCAAGGATTCCACTCTCTTCCTTTGAATCTTCAAAGGCATTTTATACTCTTGCCCTCTTTCGTTCTCTTTCTTCTTTCTCTTTTTATCTTCCTTCCTCATGACCCGGTGCTGTTATTAGTGAGTATGTTGAAAAGGAAGGTAGCTATGTGCTCTTGCCTGTTATTGGAAGGGCATTTGTATTTAACCTTCTGCTTGGTGTATGTCTAGGTGCTGGGTGAAAATATAAACAGGACCAGATATTGACTTTCCCCTGAAGGAAGTCACAGCCTAGTGTCAGGGGTAAATCAGGTGCACAGCTAACTCTGGGTCAGAGCAGCCTGTGCCAGCTGCCAGAGGAAGTGTTCCACTAGCGTATAGGAGAAAGGGACCACGCTGAAGGAGAGAGTGCTCATTTTTTAAACTACATTCTGTTGCTAAAACACTCTTATTTTGGAGATTTTATATTGAATTATTACACTACTGTGCTTTAGTGGAGTATCAGTTAGTTGAGCCAAACTCACTGGAACTTACATCAGCTCTGTGACCTCCAGTGGCCTCTGAGGAGTAGGATGTGTGTGCACACGTGCTTTATTTTTGGTTGCTTTTCAGGAAATTCCCCAACAGTGATTTAATTTGCACTCATTCCCTAGGGCCTCTTCATAGAAGAGAATTTAAGGTTCAAAAATAGTCACATGAAAGATTGCATCTGTTATAATTATATTGCAATAGCTGATGACTTAGAAACCTCCTTATGAGGTGTCCAAACTTCAAGGTCATCATTATGAACAATGATTATTATATAATAGACAATTTCTCTTTAAATTTTCTTATTTAGATACAGATCAATATGTATTTGGAGGAAATCCCAAAGGGATTATTACCTTTATATATTCACAGTGTCACTTCTTTAGATTGTTCTACCAAATAACTTTATATTCTGATTACCAAGTAAAACAGTTATTGCAGAAACTTTAGAAAATACTCAAACATATAAAAATAAACTTCTGTTTTATTTGAATGATGATCATTGATTAAAGATAGGCAATTAATTTTGTTTCCTCCACAGACTTCATTAGAACAACAGGAAAAAGATTTGTTTTTAGGTGTATTAACCCACAAGGACATAGAAGGCAACAGAGGAGACAACAGCCACAACATTTTGGAAACTGGAAGCAGATTGTTGTATGGTTGCAGATTTAGCAGATGTGAGGAACAAGCCTGTTTACATTGTAGAATTTCTTAAAGTCCCAGGAGTTGGTGGCAATAGGTATCTCTGGAAGTTGGAGTGAAAGAAGGCTAAAATCATCTGTATTGGTTGAAAGCTGCTTGAGAGGCAGTTGTATTTCCAATAGTCCCCTCCCAAGCCTTGGTGGATGCCTAAAGATACTTATCTTTTGGAGATGAGAAAGAGAGAATCTCTGTACTAGAGGACATAGACACAATTGAATGAATTAAGTAATAATATCCTTATACCTACGTTCACCCCAAATACACTAGCAGAAAGGCTTCTACTCTCCAGATGTGGCTGACAGGATTTTCTGTGGAGAATGTGACCAGCTAAGGGACTTCTCTCTAGAAATGGACCAGTGAGCTCATTTGTAGTGGAAGCATGGCAGATGGGCCTCCTCTGTGCACTCAGCCTCCACTCTGGTTTTGTTGTAGTAGTCATTTCACACTCTTGAGCAGTTAAGGATATTTGAAGAAGATGAAAGAGCTCAAAACAAACAGAATAAGGTGAGCTAAATAAATAGAAAAGTTATAAGAAGTCATCATTCATATATTTGGACAGGTAAGGGAAGAAATTATAACCATGAAACAATGGTATGCCGTTAAGACAGGAAATAATCAGAAAACAAAAAACTTTTGGAAATTTAAAACATCAAAGCAAAATGAGAAGTTTTGTAGAAGAATCAGAAGGCATAAGTGAAGAAACTTTTCCGAAGATAGAACAAAAGGCAAGAAGGTGAAAACTAGAATATAGTAAGAAAGTTAGAGGACCAGTCCAGTAGGTCTGTTATTCGCATAACAAGAAGGCTAGAGAAAGAACCAAG
>CAUYQG010185898.1:0-15800 GCA_963574415.1 Tarsius wallacei
GGTTTCAGAACCTTGGAATATCAGTGTTTCACAGCTGTGTTTGTGTCAAAATGTGGTGGTATCTGGTTGAGTGCCAGTGCCGTTTATTATTGTTATTGCATGTTTTTGTATGCCATCATGAGAATGTTGGAACTTGGATTATAGCAATGAACAAACATTACATTTCTTGTTAAACATGCCAAGAGCGGGCCAGGCACTGTGGCTGAAGTCTGTAATCCTAGCACTTTGGGAGGCTGAAGTGAGAGGATTGCCTGAGCCCAGGCGTTCGAGATCAGCCTGAGCAACTTGGCAAGACATTGCTTCTACTGTAAAATCAAAAAATTATCTGGGTGTGGTAGAACGTGCCTGTAGTTCCAGCTACTTGTAAGGTTGAGGTAGAAGGATCACCTCAGCCCAGCGGGCGAGGTTGCGGTGGCCTTGAGCATGCCACTGCACTCCAGCCTGGGCGACAGAGGGAGACTCCAACTCAAAAACAAAAAACAAACAAACAAAACAAAACTTGGCAAGAGTGGAAGTGAAATCAGGGACATGTTAGTCCAAGTTGATGGGGATAATGCCATGAAGAAAATGGCAGTGCACACATAGATTAAACATTTTCTGAAGGGAGAAAAAGTGTCACTGATGAAGAGAGATCAGGACATCCAGTAATGAGCAGAATTGATGAAACATTGCAAAAATTCATCAAATTGCTTGTCAAAATCACTGACTGACTGTGAAAAGCATAGCAGAACAAATAAACATTGACAAAAAACAGGAAAATCTTAACTGATAATCTGGGCATGAGAAAGGTGTGTGCAAAAATGGTTTTGAACAAGCTCTTGCATCACGACAATGTTCCAGCTTACACAGCACTGTCTGTGACGGAGTTTTTAGCCAGTAAACAATAACTGTATTGGAACATGCTCCCTACTCACCTGATGTGGCCTTCAGGACCTTCAGGACATCAAGGGTAATACAATGACAGCTTTGATGGTTATTTCAGAAAAAAATGTCCAAAATTACTTTGATGAGCGAACTAGGCACTGGCATCAGTGCACGGCTTCCCAAGTGGAGTGCTTTGAAGGTGACCATAATGATATTCAGCAATGAGGTATGTAGCACTTTGTACAGGATGAGTTCACCAACTTAATTATCAGACCTTGTACACTACATAAGCTTGTATGCCTTTTCTCCTATTTATCCTATTAATCATTCTGCCTCATATCATTTTTTTTTCCAGCAAATCTTCAGGGATCCAAGGGAAAAGCTATCCCTAGGCTCCAACAAGCACAAATATCCATGTTCAATCCCTAGCCTCCTCACAGGAGCTATGTGAGTCAACAGAGTTTACTTAATCTTGCTATGCATCAGGCTTTGATATGTAAAATCTGGATAAACATGTTTAACTCACAGATTTATTATGGTCCAGATTAACCAAAAGGATACTTGCAAAAAAGATTATGTAAACTGGAAAGCTCTGCACAAAACATTGATATGAAAACCTCCCTGTTGATTTTGGGTCATATTTGATTGAGAATGGTTGTTTCATGGCGAATATGGAACTTTACACTGTTATTTCAAACTAAACAAGCTGACTGGCTTTGCTTCCTCAGACACAGACCCTTCCCCTCCCCCCACGCCATATCACAGCTGGATAGAGCTTGCTTTCTGATTCAATGCCTTTTTATAGCCACTTTTCTCACAAGCCAACAAAACAGAACATACTCTTCCTACTGCTAATCAATGCCACATGTAGTACAATGAGCAATTATGCCCAGAAAAAGGAAGAAGACATTAATAATAGAATGCTTGATTACTGAGAGATTAGAACCTGAAATTGTGTTTGCATTCTCTGTTTGAAGGTATAATTTAATTAGCCAACTTGGAAAGGTTTTAGGTGTGACAGAAAACTAATATTCCATTTATGCAATTTCATTGCCCTCTTTTCCACTGAAAATAAAGAAATAGTTTCAGAATAAGTTTTTATATATGCAGATCTGCTGGCAAGAGCAGTGACCCAGATCATGTGCCTTATAGTGTTATAATGCCTCTCACTATCTCTGATTATGACTCTACCTTCTCACCATAGGAAAAATCACCCTAGAAGTATGCCAGATCAGAAAACAATATTTCTATCAATTTTTAAATAGGAAACATGTTAAGGAATAATTTTTTTCCTAATTGGCACCAACTATCTAGACGATTAAACATCAGTCCACCTCTTCCACATAAAAGCTTTTTCCTTGTGTAAAATATTTTAAGAGGCTTATTATGAGCCAAACATGAGTGGCCATGGCCAAGGGAATATTCTCAAAAGGTCCTGAGAAAGTATGTCCAAGGTGGTTGGGTAGCAGTTTGGTTCTATAGATTTAGGGAGGCAGAAGTTACAAAGACATAAATCAATATATGAAAGGTATACATTGGTTTGGTCTGGAAAGGCAGGACATCTCAAATGGGGTGGGGGGCGGTAAGCAGGGGTTACAAGTCATAGGTAGATTCAAAGATTTTCTGAGTGGAAATTGAAAATGTTAAGTCGTGTCTAAAGACTTGAAGTCAGTAGAAATAAATGCTTAAGATAAGGGAGGTGTCGTAGAAGTCAAGGTTCTTGCTATGTAAATGAAACCTCCAGGTAGTAGCCTTAGCGAGAATAGATGGTATGGTAAATGTTTCTTTTTAGACCTCAAAGGTGCTGGACTCCCATTTAATCTCCCCTAAATCTGAGAAAGATCTAGAAGGAGAAGGAAATTGTCTATAGATGCAAAAGATGTCTTGGCAGGACCATTTCAAAGTACATCAAAGAAATATATTTTGGGGTAAAATGTTTTGATTTCCTTTAGGGTCTGCTGTCAAGTGATGCTGTGCCTGCCCAGAGTCAAGTTGAAATTTAGTATATTATTACCAGAAAGAGTCTGTTTTTTCAGTTTTATTATCTCTGTTTTAATGTTAGCAGTGGTCAGTTGTACTTAAACTCCAAAACGGAGGGGATATGACATGTGTTTGACCTCCCTTCCTGTCATGTTTTTCAGGTTTCTCTAGGGTTCTATTGGCCAAGAAGGGGTTTATTCAGTCAACTGGGGGGAACTTGGAATTTTATTTTTGGTTTACAGCTGTTCCTGGATGTTTCCTATATGACCAGTAGGAATCTTGGGTGGCCTTAGGCTAAAATTCCAGGGTAAAAGGTAAACTAAATTCTTACTGAAATGCTGGCAGTGGCACAAGTTTTTGTTTACATGCAACATGTTTGGCCTCTTGCTGGGAAGGTCTATGAGGAATTTACTTGTCAAGGAATGGAATGTAGAACTCACTAACTTGCTTGCAAAGTAAAAGCATAAAGGGGTTCACTTTCTGAAAAATTTTACACATGACAGAAAGTTAGCTTTGGAGTGGCCTGAACCTACTGGCTGCTCCCAGAAAAGTCAGAACCAAGAATTGGTCATATTATCACAGTTCATAGCATCTTCTAAGAGTAAGAAGGCAAATTGGGCTTAGGTAAGATTCTAAACATTATAGCTGCTGAATGGAGAAAAGAAGCGAAATACGTTAAAACTCTGGCTTGTGATCAATCTTGTTTTAGGGAAAATAGCATATGGAAAGAGGAACTGAGTGAATTTTGCCTAAAGCATCCCCTTTAAGATAATTCTTTTCCTGAAACTAAGGATATATCATTTTTTTCTTACTTGAGGGAAGAGAAAAGGGAGGTGTTGGGAGATTCTAAACTTTTACCATGAAGGCCTATGAAGAAACAACCCTAGAGGGTTTAATTTAGTTGGCCTTACTTATATAAATTTATAAATATACCTCTGAGATGATCTAACTCAGTAGTAAGAATACTGAGACTGCCCAACTCTAAGACTGTAGACATAAAAAGAACTAGACAGTGGTTGAACTAGGACTAAGATTGAAAAAGTACAGAACATCCATTTAATTTGGATTTCAATTAAAAAATAACATTTTTTAGATAAGTAAGTTCCAAATATTGCATGGGACATATTTATTCTAAAAAAATATTTGTTGTATAGCTGAAATTCAAATTTGACTGAGAATCTTGAATTTTCATTTTGAGAAATTCTGTTCCCCTTAGTTGAGGAAATTCTTCTGTCTCAGAAAGTTAAAGACTCTTGTTCCAGGTTTTCTAATAATATCCAAAGATGGGTTTATATGTCCTATTGCCATCTAAAATCTTCAGATTCAGACTGTCTAGTTTTGAAATCCTGAATTCCCCAACACTAGTATATAACTGTTAGCCAGGGGAACACCATCTTAGAGACCCCTGCCCCTTTGCTAGTTACCCCAAGATGGAAAATTACCAACGAGGCCAAAACTACCAAACAACCTGCCATATGTAACACCTAACTGCAAGATTTCCTCCCAACTTACTTAAGCACAAACCTTAGTTACCCCCTGGCAACACCAACCATAAAAATTTTCTCCTCAAGCCCTATGCCTGCCTTAGCCTGTAAGTGGGAGTGGACTTCAGTCTCATCTGGAGTCCCACTCTACAGGTCTCTTCTGCAGAATAAAGCTGTGTTTCTGTGGAGCCACCTGTCTCTCATCTCTCTTTTCCTACCTGCTCGTTTTCTTGACCCAATGATAATCTTGAGTAAATTAACTCCTCTGTGTTTCAGTTTCTCCATCTACAAAATGAGGATCATAATAAACTGAACCTATCTCACTCTGTTGTGAAGATTAAATTAATGCATACAATCATGTCCTTTGCGCAGTGCCTGGAACATAGTAAGCACTCAGTACATATTTGTTGAAAAAATTTAGTTCTTTGTTATTATTTTAGTTGTGCAGCATTTTTAGGACCATGTTGTCCTACTGGGTGGTAACCAAGAGCAGTAAGTAAGAGAACCTTGGTGCAGAAGTCCTTTAATGTTCCTGAACAAGGATACTGACTTCCACATCCCTAATTTCTTCAGCTTTCTAATACCAGAACTTAAAAGAACAAACTAAGTTATGGCACCATGAACAGATACCATACTCATGATAGGAAGGAATCTGGTGCTTCTTTTAAGGCATCAGCTGCTTCTGGTGTAGAAGCAGCCTCAAATATGTACAGGATAATGAAAACTGGCAACACAGCTGAAGGGAGATGGCATTGGGCTAAGAATAGGTTTGATCTAGAAGTTGGCTCAGTGATACCACCTGTTAACCAACAGTCTAGAAAACCATGACCATTACATTTTTTCCCCCCTGGATTCTAATTAAATGTGCTCAGATGGTTCAGGGACCTTCTCAGTTCAGGTAAGCCCTAAAAACTCTCTTTCCTTTTTATCCTGGAAGGGGACTTCAGTTTGCTTTGCTTTTGTCTTCTGGGCTTCCTTGACTGCATCCATTCCTAAAGCCCGGCTGTGTCATTATTCACCTTTTCCTCAGTCTCCTTGTCTGATATTATTACTGACGTACATATGGCCTTTGTGATCGAAATAATTTTAAATGCACTCTCAAGAGGAGTCAACAACAGAGCCTTGTCACAACACACAGTGGAATAATTTGAACACTGGAACTGACAGCTACACTCTTGATCTATTGTCTAGCTCTGTCACTGACCCATGATGTGACACTGAGCTGGCTGGTTCACCAGCCTGGGTCTCAATTCCCACACCTGTAAAAGAAGGATAATTATATTCCCTGCATTGACTACCACATAGGGATGTTATGAAAGTCTTGTATAATATGTGAAAGAATTGAACAAACCATTAAAAACACCAATAGAGCTGGGCTCAGAGGCTCAGCCTGTAATCCCATGCTTTGGGAGGCCGAGGTGAGTGGATTGCCTGAGCCCGTGGGTTTGAGACCCACCTGGGCAACTTGGTGAGACCTCATCTCTACAATAAATCAAAAAATCAGCTGGGCATGGTAGCGCGTGCCTGTAATTCCAGCTACTCGGGAGGCTGAGGCCGAAGGATTGCTGGAGCCCAGCAGGTCGTGGCTGCAGTGGCCGGGAGCAGCCACTGCACTCCAGTCTGGGTGACAGCGTGAGACTCGAACTCAAAAAAAAAAAAAAAAAAAACACCAATAGGGTGTTATTTTTATTGTTAATAATTCTCACAGCCTGTGAGAGACTGAAAACTTGTGTGAGAGACATTACCATATGCTTGCACACAGTAGATTTGGGCATTTATTCACTGCAAGAGAAATATTCAAATTAAAATTTTAAATTCAAGAGTTAACCATGCCATGTCTGAATCAAATATTTTTACTTTTATTTTTCTGACCTGAGTGTAATCTAGACCGTCACCTTTGTGAGCATGCTGCTTCCTCTAAGTGAGTTTGCCAGGCTCATACTATGAGATCTGAGTGCCAAGCAGTGGCTGTGTTCTATAAAACAAGAGAACTTCTCTTAGTACAAGGTGATATTTTGGTTTCCTGTGGCCAGGATGGTATCTCCAGATATCCTCTTTGCAAGCATCCTTGGAATACTAGAAATACAAGCAGAGTTAAATAAAAAATTTTAATTGAAAGATAAAGTTTAATTTCAGTTCAATGATTGGTTCTCCAAGATTGTAAAAATTTACTTTCATTCCTCCCCACAGTGCTAGCTTAACTGACACCAAAAAAGCATATTTCATGCCTACTTCTATGCCATCGTTCTAACCCAGGGATGGCACTTCCCTCTCCACTTCTCACTGCTGGCCTTCAACCAACAGCAGGCATTTATTGTACTCAGTCTTTTCTGTCTCTCTGCAAAAACATACAGATGATGTACAAATCTTTTTTCATGCTTGTGAAATGGAAGGACATCATAGTTTTTATTTCCTTTATCAATTCTCATTTTTCTCAGTGGATAGTATAGTCTTTTGGGGGACATCTCTTTCTCTTCTATCACCTGACATTTTCTCTCTGACACTTTCTGTAATGTAGTCATGGGGGAGGGGAGAGAGAGAGAGGGAAGAAAAAGAAAGAGGAGAAAGAGAAAGAGAAAAGGAAGAAAGGGAGAGAGAAAAAGTAAGAATGGAAGGAGGAAGTGAGGGAAAGAAAGGAAAACTTGCCTTTAGACAAATTTTGACATTCTTCTGGGCCCACATTTTAAACCTTTCAGTATAGACACCTTGTCCATTCTGTTGCTACCCAAGCAAAATTCTTCTCTGTAATACAAATTGGTTTTTACGACCTCTAAAATGCAAACACTTTAAAGGCAAGTAGCTTAAAACTACTCTAGCCATGCCACCAGCCTTGCACTTGATATACTCTCCATGACTTTATAAAGGAGACATTCACCAAAACAAGTGGCACACTCAGAAGGAAAGATGCTTCCCCCATGTGTATAAGGTGCAAATAAAATCATAAGGTATGAAGAAGGGTCTGTATTGTCTGAGGTAGATTATTTTGAATGAAGTTTAATTTTGAGCTGTGATCCTAGTCTTGTTCTATCTATTTTAATGGCAAATGGAATCTTACTAGATTTCCTTATAAGTTGAATGCTTTCTGAATCACCCTAGACAGGAATCTGGCATTAAAGGTCAAGGAACTCAGCCTATCTATCATTTGTATCTGTTTTCATACTCAATGATGCAATATGACTTGTCACCTCGTGGACCTGGGCAAAGGGAATGGGGCTGAGGTGATGGAAAGGCCCTAAGTAATCATTGAATCAGGTGGTGTAGGAGATTTACTAAACATCACCCAAAATGGGAACATTGCATCAAAAAGTGGAAATTAAACCAGGAAATGAGCAGAAGATATTGAGTTAAAGAAAATTGCATTGAAGTTCACAGACAAAACCCCTAGACCAGTGGTCCCCAACCTTTTTGGCCTCAGGGACTTGTTTCATGAAGGACCATTTTTCCATGGATGGGTGAGTAGGGATGGTTTGGGGATGATTCAAGCACATTACATTTATTCTGTATTTTATTTCTATTATTATTACACTGTAATATATAATGAAATAATTATACAACTCCCCATAATGCAGAATCAATAGGAGTCCTGAGCTTGTTTTCCTGCAACTAGATGGTCCCACCTGGTGATGATGGGAGACAGTGACACCCAAAGTGTGTTGTTTATGTCCAGTCTACTGTGTCTTTTTTTTTTTTTTTTTTTGGTTGCTGTCACTGCGGAAAACCCTGCTTCACAAAGACAGGGTGTTGAAAATAGAAGCAAGCTTTTCAGTGCTGATCTGACAGGAGGTGGAGCTCAGGCAATAATGGGAGTGATGGGGAGCAGCTTTTCCTAACAACCCGATTCCTAACAAACCATGGACTGGTACTGATCCATGGCCCGGAGGTTGGGGATCTCTGCTCTAGACAACATCACAGATTTGAGAAGTTCATGGAAATCAAAGTCTCAAGTCATTATACAGATAACAGATTAAGAGTTCATGATTTTCAGAGCAGGTGACTATGGGCTGTATTTTCCTATTCACTCTTATTCTACTTATTGAGTATTTTGAAAAATGATGGCCTTTCCCACAAGAAGCACATACACAAAAATAAAAAATAAGTGCAAATGGGTGAATGCACACACACAGACGCAATAAAAATAAATAAGCAAACATTTTATTGTTAGAGAAAAAGAGCTCCTTATATTGAGATGTGCCAAAACAAAGTCAAACGAACACCAACCAACTCTGAGCCTATTTCCAAAGGGTGTGTCATTGTTTCCAGCACCTCCCACTCATCTCCTCCTAGTTCATCTTCTGGGGACTCAAGCAAGACTAAGTGAAATTCTCAACTAAGTAGACTGACTGTTTTGTTTGTTTGTTTTTGAAGGTTTAGGACTTGAGATTTCAAACAGACTTTCTGACAGAAAGAAACAGAAATTTACTCTTCATTGGATAAAACCTCATTTTGATTTTTACTGACATGGTTCCATTGGCTAATGGCAGAGAGCATTTTCCTGTTCTCATAGAGCTACTAAAGATGGGCTGTGAATCTTTAAGTTTTGTCCTTCCTTTTCCTTGGGGAAGGGCACATTAATCACATTAGTCATCATGAGAAAAGGGCAGATATATTATACAACTCCTGACTCAAGTTGGTTTTGTTTTTGTTTTTCTTCTGTTTTCCTTCCCTTCCCTTCCCTTCCCTTTCCTTCTCTTTCCCTTCCCTCCTCTCTTCCTTCCACAAACATTTAATGAAATCCACTAGAAGCTCAAGGCTCCTAATAAAACTAATATCTATCTCAACTTGTAAGTCATTTTCACTTTGTAAACATCACATCACCTATCTGATATTTTCATCCATTGAGCTGGAGTTGAAGAACTGGAGAGTTAATTGTATAAAGAACATTATAATGCTACTTTTTCCTCCTTGGAATGCATAATATCCTTGTGTATAATTCTTAATTATTCTTCAGGAACTAGCACAATTGGCATCTTTTAAAATGAACTTTGATTTATTAAAAGCTGCATGTAGAGAGCACGCTGAATGCCAAGATGCCAAGCTGAGTGTCACAAGATACTGATAGGTCTCCAAAGGATTGAAAAATGTTGCTCCAGAGAAATACTCTTAGAGAATAGGGTCACAGTAGCAGGCTGATTTCTCTACTGATGATGTCCTTAGTTGACAGGATAGCAGACAGTGTCTTAATTGGGAGGAAATTGTGAGAGGATGCAGTAGGATAAAGTTTGCACCTAGCCTTTATTAGCTTTGCTCAAGAAGATATTCTGTAGTACCAGACCGGAGATACACAGAGCCATCATTGTGTGTGCTAGCTGGGTCTCATCTCTATATTAATCCACAGAGAACTGTAATGTCCGTAATGGCTACTTGAAAAGGCAGTCCTAGTACAGATTACAATGACGTTTTGCCTTTCTATTTATGTCGTTCAACTGTGCTTGAAAGCTACTCTTCATTAAGGCACTTCACAAAGACAGACTCGCAAAAGAAGTTGCCTTCCAGGCAGCGCCACCTCCCTATCATAATTTACTATCTACTTTGGTAGAACAGTTTGCAGGTGCTTCAGAGGGGCAGGCACACCTGGGCCACTTTCTAAAGAAATAACTCTTTTTGCTTTGCTCAGAGATAAATAAAACCTTCTTTAAGTATATTAACAGGAAAAAGACAGGGAATTAGAAAAACAGCGCTAGGCTAGGCATTTTGGTTTAGTTTTATTACATTTATTTCTCAGAAAAAGTTGAATTCTTAATGGAGGGCTTGTTTTGTTTTTTAGATTGTAAAATATAGTTTATTTAGAAAGTAAATTAGAGCAAGAGACCGAGAGAGGAGATTCGCCTCCCCAAAGTACAGGAGGGGGCCAAAGCCAGGAAAGCATGACCTGGTCATGGAGGGCTTGTTATGAATGTCCTTTTATTATTATTATTACTTTAATGAGCTGTTCAACAGTGCAGTCAGGGTAGATGATTTCAAAAGCTTGAGCTAGCTAGGCACAGTGGCTCACATCTGTAATACCAGCTATTCTGGAGTCTGAGGCAGGAAGAGCACTTGAGACCAGAAGTTTGAGACCAAACTGAGCAACATAGTGAGACTATATATATATATGTTTATATATAAAATTAGAAATATAATTATAATTAGAAATATAATTATTATCTAATAAATATATAATTATAATACGATATAATTATAGACTATATACAATACATATATAATTAGAAATGGAAGACACCATTTTCTCCTGCCAATGTGGCTTACACAGAAGGATCACCTCCCTGCCATAGAAGACCTTTTCTCCTCAGCTCCATCATCCTCTTATAACATTCTCCTGGACATGTCTACCTTCTCAACTATGCCCTCTCTGTTTTATTTCTCACTGAAGTAAGAAGAGTGAAAATCTATCTTTTTTATGCTTAAAATCTGTTATGTGGGAGCCCACATAGAAGTAGATAAAGGGGATCTCATTGCTTTCTTCATCATTCTGCACAGTGTTATACTTATCAAGATTTTAATGCAATGAAACCCAAACACTCTCAAGAGGCTCACAGTGTGGTGCAAGTGAAATGAAGCCCAGAAATATGTGCAATGTCTGAATTCTCAGGGAAAGAAGTATTGAGTAGGAATCAGACTTCCTGAGGCATGACCCCAGCTTTAGAATGAACACACCATGTCATCAGGAGTTCTCTAAAATGAAGAGGCTGGATTAGATTATTTCTAAGGGTTATTTCATGTTTCATATTGATTTCTAACTGTAAGATTTGAGATAAGTCCCTAATATGGTCATTTATTTAAAATGACACAATATGGCAAATAAGATACTCTCCATAAATATTTGCCATAAGAATGAATGAATAAAAGATGGTTAAACAGAATTTAAGTGCAGGTTGTTAACATTAACTATATAATAGTTAGTGACTTATAATGTATTGGCTTAAAATACTGTGCCAGTTTAGGAAATTGTTTCAATTTCTTGTTCTTCCAGGAGCTAAAATTTTATAGAGTTTTGTAATGGTTTGTGTGTGTGTGTGTGTGTGTATGAGTGTGTGTGTCAATTTGACTAAACTGTGGGTCCCAGTTGTTTGGTCAAAAGTTGTCCAGTTGTTGGTGTGAATGTATTTTTGTAGAAGTGATCAGCATTTAAATTAATAGATTTTGAGTAAAGCAGATTATCCTCCATAATGTGAGTGGGCCTCATTTAGTCAGTTGAAGGCATTGAGAGTAAAGTCTGAGGATCCCCTAAGAGTTAGGGATTCTATCTCCAGACTACCTTAATACTCTAGCTGCAAAATCAGCTCTTCTCTATGTCTCCAGTCTATTGGCCAGAACTACAAATTTTGGACTTTCCAGCCCCTAAAAACATGTGAGACAATTTCTTAAAATAAATCTCTCCTGCCTCCCACATTTCTGTTGGTTCTGTTTATCTGAAGAACCTTGACTTTTACAAGACCTACATGTATTTGTGAAAAGAGAGGCATAGTTGGTATGTGTTCTTATTTGGATGCTCAAAGTATTCTACTCTTTTTAAAGGATTAACACTTTAAAGGATTTCACTTTCTATAGCATCTTGCTGCTATATCTACTGTCTGGCTCACAACAATGCTTTGGCTTACAACAATGCTTTAGAATCATTGACTCCAACTTTTTTTTTAACCTCATCTATTTTTCCTTGTGAAAAATTAACAACTACAATAAATGTTTGTTCTCAGAAAGAGAAGTCTGAAAGAATTCCTCCTGGAGCAACCAGTGACAATCTGTTCAAGGGAGATAAGGCATATGTCTCTGCAGCCATAAACCATTCAGTTCCACATCTCTGGCACTAAGCGTGGTCCTTAGTGAAATTATGTGGGATAAATGGATGTGATAGCCTCAAGCTTTGCGTGAGTTAATTTGTCTTCTCTCATTATTCTGCTTCTTTATTTTAAACTTTTCCTTAGGCTCCTCTACCAACTTTCTCCTCTTGTTTCCTTGTGTCCACTTTTTGAAGGGATTGAATTCATCTATTTCTCTATATTTATTTCACAAACACTTCTGCACTAAGCTCATCTACCTGCCATGTGCGCTTAGACTTACAAATACTATTTCTGCTTTTACCTACCTTGGGAGCTTAAGATTTTTTCAGGGAGTTGTGACACCTGAATGGAGTTCATCACTCCTCAGTGCTTCCATGGTAAGGGTATCTTCAGATCAGTGATGCAAATATTGTTTTTTATCTCCTGGTCCATCATTGATGTGTGTTTTCCTGGAAAATGGGATCCCGTTTTATTTTATATGCTCAGGATCCAGCACACAGTAAGGTTTATTTAACTAATGTGGTTTGGCTAACTGGTTGTATAAATGAGTTTATTACATCCATGTGTTCTGAGTTTTTTTGGCAAACAAAAGAATTAGTTATTATGCATTTCAGGTAGAAATGGATTGATATGTTTAGTGAACAGAGTTTGTGTAGAGGCAGGACAATAACTCCTATTTAAAATGTAAAAATGTGTACATAAAATATAGGCACAATAATTGCTACAAATAAAGTTCACAGGTCATGCCAAATTTTGTCTTTTTGTACTGCACCAATATATCTAAGCATTTGGATAACTATACTGAGTGATGACACTGTTTTGGACAAATTGTCTATTACACAAAGGTCATTTGAAGGTCATCCTTAGGTTTCTATGAATAAACAGCCTTCTTACTACAGAAGAAAACATCTACCACAGTGCTAGTTGCTTTTTGCTCATGATCTATGTATTTCTCACAACAAGCCTTTACAGTAGGTATAATGTCCCTGCTCAAATCTGCGTTTCTACAATATTAAAAAGCTCACTTGTAGTCTCACAAGTTTATAGATAGCAGAATTATGCTCACAATTTTTTTTCTGTCTAGCTTCAAAGCTTGGGATGCCCTATTCTTAAAAGTATGAAGATATAGTCAGAGCTGCTGTCATTCTCAGGCATTCACTCCATACAGAGCTAGACTATGCATTCCTTGTCTTTCCTCCTTCACAGCATTGGACATAGTGCCTTGTATTTGGGAAGCACTGAGCAGTTCCATTGCATGTTTCCAGATTTGACAACCCAGAACATCTTAAACTCCTGCCTGTGTGGGATGATTTGTATTACTTCTCTTCTATGATTGCTAAATTTTGGTACTGCACAATTGCTTTTTTTAAAAAAGCATTTTTTTAAACTTAATTTTATTTTTTATCTATTTTATTTTAAAGATGTGGGGTGCAATTCAGGATTAGTCATATAAATGGACATCGTACAGGTAAAGTTTGGGCCTCCCTTTGGTCCCCACTTTGCCAGATTTGAGATCAGGTATCCTTATGAATGTTGTGTTTGTATAGATATATTGATAGAAAGATAAGTATATAGGCTTTTTTCTGTTTATACTTTACTTGGACCACATAGATATGGAAATGGGAGTGGGGGGTAAAGGGCAGAAAATGTATTGCCAGCTGGCAGAACATGAGACTTTTGTGTGTTACCAGTTAGAGAATATTGAGTCAGTTTGTTCTAACTCCTTTACAAAACTGTCAGTCTTCATCGGAGAGCAGACTTTGCTGACGCAACTTACTTTGAATCTGACAGAATTAATAACAACCCACCCACAAGTGTATCCTCACATCCTTTTATACTTGCTATTCTCTCGGCCTGGAAACATCTTCCCTGAGGCATTCATTTGACTGGTTCTCTCCACTCAGGTCTCTGTTCAAAAGCACCTAATCAGAGAGGCCTTTGCTGGCTGTACTTATAAAATAGACTCTAGTCATTTCTAGTTCCTTCTCAGCTTTATATTCCTTCATAGCACCACTTAGCATTTATTATATTTATTTATTTACTTATTTCTTTATTATCTGGGTACTTTCACTAGAATGTAAACTTTCTAAGAGATAGAATGTGCTTATACAATCGCTATACCCCCAAGGCTTAGAACTGTGCCCCAGTGCCTAGTACCGAGTAAGTGTTCATTAAATGTTTTCCAAATTAATAATTTGTAGTTGCCGGGCTCGGTGGCTCAGCCTGTAATCCCGCGCCTTTGGGAGACTGAGGTGAGTAGATTGCCTGAGCCCGCGGGTTCGAGACCCGCCTGGGCAAGCAAGACCTCATCTCTACAATAAATCAAAAAAATTAGCCAGGTGTGGTAGCGCGCGCCTGTAGTTCCAGCTACTTGGAGGGCTGAGGCCGAAGGATCGCCGGAGCCCAGCAGGTCGAGGCTGCGGTGGCCGGAAGCGGCCACTGCACTCCAGTCTGGGTGACAGAGTGAGACTCCAACTCAAAAAAAAAAAAAAAAATAATAATAATAATAATAATTTGTAGCCAATTATAGTAACACTAAAGACAAACATTTGGTGCTAGCACCCCCTTCACATGTAAAATTCATTCACCATTATGTATCTCTAGGATGGCATATCATATCTAGTTTTTTAAAAAACTTTTAATTTCACAGATATATGCACAGGTTAGTTATACAGGTATATTGTGTGACAGTGAGGTTTGGGCTATTATTGATACCAGACAAGTAATTTTTCAACCCTTGCCTTCCTCCCCATCAATGTCATTGTGTACCCAATAGCTCTCATTTATTTGTTTTTTTTTGAATTTTATTAATTAATTATTTTTATTTTAAAGATATGGAGTAGAATTCAGGGCTAGGTATACAAATGTTCATTATGCAGGCACCCTCGTTGATGATGTGTGCCTCCCCTCCCCTGACAGTTTCCCACTACTGCCAATCCCTTTCCTATAGTATTATGATAATTGTCCAAGGTCTGCTTTATGAGTGAGAACATGTGATACTCAGTTCTTTGTTTCTGTGATTGATCACTCAGTATTGTAGACTTTAATCCATCCAAGTTGCTGTGAAGTTCATAATTTTGTCCTTCATCCTGACTGGGTAATATTCCATCGTGTATGTGTACTACTTTTTTTTTTTTTGAGTTGGAGTCTCACTCGGTCACCCAGACTGGAGTGCAGTGGCCTCTCCTGGCCACCACAACCTCGACATGCTGAGCTCCGGCGATCCTTCCGCCTCAGCCTTCCAACTAGCTGGAATTACAGATGCACGCTACCACGCCCGGCTAATTTTTTGATTTATTGTAGAGATGAGGTCTCAGGCAATCCACTCACCTCAGCCTCCCAAAGCACGGGATTATAGGCTGAGCCACCGAGCCCGGCTATGTGTACTACATTTTTAAAATCCAGTCTACTTTCAATGGGCAGCACAGTTGGTTCCATGTTTTTGCTATTTTGAATAATGTAATAAACATGCATGTGCAGGTATCTTTTTCATAGAGAGATCTGAGTTCCTCCAGCTATATTCCCAGCAGGGGCATTGTGAGGTCATATGGAAGGTCAATTTTTAGATCTTTTAGGAATTGCCAAACTGTTTTCCACAGAGATTGTACTAGTTAACACTTCAACCAACAGTGCAGAAGTGTTCCCTTTCTCCCCGCATTCTATCCAGCATCTGTTGTTTTTTGAGTTATTGATG
>CAUYQG010185899.1:0-23021 GCA_963574415.1 Tarsius wallacei
ATTTACAATATAATTCTATGTGCAGAAATGATAAATTATGATATTGTTTCACTATGGAAAACAGCTGTATAGCTGTGCTGCTAAAATAAATGAATGAAGTCGGGCTCGGTGGCTCAGCCTGTAATCCAGCACCTTGGGAGGCTGAGGTGAGTGGATTGCCTGAGCCCGCAGGTTCGAGACCCGCCTGCGCAACTTGGCGAGACCTCATCTCTACAATAATCAAAAATTAGCCGGGCGTGGTAGTGCGTGCCTGTAGTTCCAGCTACTTGGAAGGCTGAGGCAGAAGGATCGCCGGAGCCCAGCAGGTCGAGGCTGCGGTGGCCAGGAGCAGCCACTGCACTCCATTCTGGGCGACAGAGTGAGACTCCAGCTCAAAAAAAAAAAATAAAAATAAATGAGTGAAGCTAGGTGTGGTGGCTTACACCTGTGAGGAGGAAGAGGTGAGAGGATTGCCTGAACCCAGGGGTTCAAGACCAACCTGGGCAACTTGGTGAAACCTTGTCTCTATAATAAACCAAAAATCTAGCTGGGCGTGGTGGTGTGTGCCTCTAGTTCCAGTTACTTGGAAGGCTGAGGTGGAAGGATTGCCTGAGCCTAGAAAGTGGAGGCAGCAGTGGCCATGAGTGTGCCACTGCACTCCAGCTTGGGCTGGAGTGAGACTCTGACTCATAAATAAATAAATAAGAGTGATAGCCACATACAAAAACACAGAAGTATCTCAGGAAATACATTCAGCGAAGAAGCAAGTTGCAGAGCACATCCAGGCTGCGGTGGCCAGGAGCAGCCACTGCACTCCATTCTGGGCGACAGAGTGAGACTCCAGCTCAAAAAAAAAATAAAAATAAATGAGTGAAGCTAGGTGTGGTGGCTCACACCTGTGAGGAGGAAGAGGTGAGAGGATTGCCTGAACCCAGGGGTTCAAGACCAACCTGGGCAACTTGGTGAAACCTTGTCTCTATAATAAACCAAAAATCTAGCTGGGCGTAGTTACGAGATCAATTATATAAAGTTTGGATGCATGCAAAATTATTGATATAGTATTTAGATATCCATACACATATGACCAAATTTAGAAAAAGACAAAGTGGTCATAGACAAAAACTCAGGATACTGATGAAAGGATGGAGGAGCCCCCCATAAGGAAGGTTACTTAGGTGATTGCTAAAGTTCTCTTTCTGAAACTGGGCTATGGACACACACTGCTTTAAATACTTTTCAATATATTTAATGTTGGGTAAAAGGATACTAAAACTTATATTCACTGATTTACAATTATGTACAAAATGTGTATCTCTAGTAAAGGAGATGAGAAAATATGTAGGTAACATCGACTGTGTTAGACTGGTGAGATTATGAGAGATTTGTTCTTTCTTTTTTTCTCATTTCCAAATTGTTAGTTATGTGCTTGCGTTACTTTTTTTATTTTTAAAGAAAGAAAATAATGAAAATGTGAAGACATTTGTAGTCATAGGATGACATAAGGAAGTATCCAGTATCTCATCCAGTGGAAGGAATACCACTGCTCAGAAGGTGACGATTTCACCATTGAGGCAGAAGGGGAAAGGAACTCAGAATGTAAAAGGAATGTGTTTGGAAAAATAAATCAGTCCGTGAATAGTCACTGAGTATCTTTCATGTGTGAGAAAGCATTGATGCAGGCTGTATTCAGATAAAAACTATGAACACTGAGTAGTAATGAATTGCTAAAGTGGATGAATTAGAAAGGCTGGCATTTCTCTGGCTTCCTTTTTTAAAGTTTATTGTTCTGTGTAATTATAAAAATAATACAATTCATTTGAAGTGCCCCTACAAAAAATAATAGAACCTGAAGCTGATTAGACACAAGAACTAAATCTGTTTAAAGGAAGTACAGAGGATAGAGAAACATGTTCAAAGACACCACAGTGGTGCAGTCAGGCAGCCTATGGGATATAAGACCTATATGTTTCTTTCATAAATACATAGCATGAAAAATGCGGGAGGAGGACATTAAGTAGTACATTTTAAAAGACTCCAGAGATGTATCAGCCAGATGAACATGTAAATCTTATTTGGATTCTGATTTAAGCTAACAACTGTAAAAAGGCATTTATGAGATAACTGGGGAAATTGTAACACTGTTTGAATATTTAATGACATTGAGAAATTATTGTTACCCTTCTTAGGTGTGATATTGTTATAATGGCTATGTTTTAAAGAGACATACTGAAGTATTTATGAATAAATGAAATATTTTGAAATAATTCAGTGGAGGGATTCAGTATGTTACATATTAAAAGTTCTTGTATTTTATACATACAAATGGTTTCCAACTTACAATGGCTCAACTTAATGGTTTTTGACTTTGTGAAAGGGTAGTGTGAAGGTGCAACCCATTCGGTATATTCCTTGACTTACAATAGGATTACCTCCAGATAAACTCATGGTAAGTCAAAAACAGTGTAAGTCAAAAAATGCACTTTTGACTTACCATGTATGTATTGGGACATAACCCTATTGGAAGTCTAAGAATCATCTGTATATATTTGCTTAGTTAAGTATTGTAAGTGATATGCCTAGGATTTATGTTAAAATATTGCAGAAGTATGGGACAGTAAGATGAAACAAGGTCTGCCATGTATAAATCATTGAAGCTAGATGATGGGTACATATATCCTAGCTACTTTTGTGTATAAAAAATTTATTATGAAATTTTTCATAATAAAACACTAAAAATGCAAAATAAAAGTAATATATGTTCATAGTTGAAGACTTATAAAATATAGAAAATACATAATTCCATTCAATACTCTTTCCTTATGCATTTATAGCACTGGGTCTTACACATATATACATTTTTAAATAATAAAGAAATCAAATTACTTGAATTGTCTTATATTCTGCTTTTTTGTTTTTAACATCATGGACACTTTTGTGCTGTAGTACATTTTGGTCTTCAGAATAATTTTAGTTGCTGTACACACACACACACACACACACACACACACACACACACACCATAACATATTTAACCAACCCCTTACAGATGGTTATCTAAGTTGTTTCCTTTTTTTCCTTCCTATTCAGACAACTCTGCTGCATACTTTTTTGACTGATCTTTTTTTTTTTGACAATTATCAAGAAAGTCAAAGATGCTTAAAAGCTATTTTTCCCTGTCATGCCAAATTGCTCATTAGAAATATGGTACAATTTTAAACTCCTTTCTGCAGTGTATATGATTACTCATTTCATCATAATCTCAGTAACCTCGGATCCTATCTATAGTGACAATATTTTACATGTTAGCCAATCTGATAGTGATAATAAATATCTCATTTTCATTTGCATTGATTTATCAGTGAGTTTAAAAATTTTTATGTGTATAAATCATTTGCATTTCTTGTTTTGTGACTTTTTCTGTCTTTTTCTGCAGCTATTATATTTGTCCCTCACCTAATTGAGCCACAAGAGCTCTTTACATATGAGAGGATTCTGATGCTTTGTATATTAGAAAAATTGAAGCTTTCCCCCCGTTTTTTTGTTTTTTAGCCTTGGATCATTTTTGAACAATCACCTATCCAGAATTGTTCTAATAGACCTTTCTATAGGTGTAAAGCTATATTTTTTTCCTTTGAGCCTTTGTAATTTTCTGCATTTTAATATTTGTAGTGTAACCTTATTCAATACTTTATTAAGAGATTTCATTATATAGCATTGACATCTAAAGCTGCTTTTTTATTTCAATAACTTTTTAGTTATCAAATAAGACATGTTTGTGGCAGAAAAGTATACATTTTTAAAATTTACCTAAACTAACATAGAGTACATCAGATAAAAATTGGGTAATTTTCCTTTCAGTAATGTGTGTGTGTGTGTGTGTGTGTGTGTTTGTTAGGGTAACACTTGTTGAAGGAACCATTAAAACCCCCAATTATGGCTTAACACAGTAGAGGTTTATTTCTCACTCAGTCCTAGGTGTTTCTGATTGGCGGTCACTCACTGGTGGAGCCCTCCACTGAGTGATAAACAGCCCAGCCTCTTTCCTTCTGTTGCTCTTCTGTTCCCTGGGGTCTTGGAGTCCTCTGCGTCCATTTGACAGGTGGAGAAAAGAGCATGGAGTAGGCACACCGCTTTTTCCCTTCCTCAGCCTGGAGTTGCCCTCTATCCCTTCCAACTGTCTTCCACTGGTGGGAATAGTCACGTGGCACTGCCCAGATACGGGGAGGGGGGGGTCCTGGGACATGTTGTCCCTGGCTAAGCAGTGGCTTCTAGTGGAATCCTTACACTCTGGAAAGAGAAACATAAATATTTGTTGAACGCTTAGCTGAATGTGCCACCAGATATTATATTCATAATGTATATGCTGTATATTTTATCTTTACAAAATGGAATCATCCTATTAATAGTTTTGAATTTTAGCATCATTTTATGAGCATTTCCCTGTGCCTTTGAATCTTTTTCAAAAACATGAGTTTTTAGCACTCATATACTACTCCTTATATTGAAGTATCAAAATTTATTTAGTCATTTTTATCCTGATTGTTACTATCCTGAATATTGCTACTATAAGTGACCCTGTGTATAAATCTTGGGGTATTCCTCTGATTGTTTCCTCGGGGAAAATTCATGGGCGTGAACTTGCTCAGTATTAAGGCTAGCAATACACATTACCAAATGACCTCTCAGAAATGTGGGCTAACTTACACACATCAGCGGCATCTGAGGATTCTTATTTCAGACCACCATTGACTATCTTGAGCATTAGAGTTGTTTCGTTTTTGCCAGTTTGATAGTTGAAAATAGGATCATGCTGTTTTAATTTGCAAGCTTTGCTTACTAATGGGTTTAAATACTTTTTTCATGAGGCCATTGTGTGTATATGTGTGTGTGTGTGTATTGCTCTTTGGGTCCTTTCCCATTTTTATTTTGCAGCATTCCATTTTTTCCCAATCATTTATAAGGGATTTTTATGCAATGTGCATTAACTCCTTGTATGTTGCAAATATTTTTATCTAGCTCCTCTGCTCCTTGTTTTTGCTTCATAACCTAATTTTCTTAGATTGAACCTTGCAGGTGGAACCCTGATATGTGATATCACAGCCACTGAATCTGCCCAGTTAGCAGTACTCCTGAGATTAAGAACATTTTAAAAAGCAAAGCAGACTCTTTCCTGACCTGTCATATGGTTTGAATGTTCTTAATGTGAATTTTTGTTATCTGGGAGGAAGGGAACTTACAGTAGTCAACAAGAAAATGGACTCGCAAGAAGGATTTAGAGGTCTGGTCTAAGCTCTCCCTGGAGATGTAAGATCAACTTCTCTATCCTCCTTTTTTTTTTTTTTTGAGTTGAAGTCTCACTCCTTTGCCCAGGCTGGAGTGCACTGGCACGCTCACGGCCACCCCAGTGTCGACCTGGGCTCCAGCGGTCCTTCTGCCTCAACCTTCCAATTAGCCAGAACTACAGGCACGTGCTACCACGCCCAGCTAATTTTTGATTTATTATAGAGATGAGGTCTCGCCAAATTGCTCAGGCTGGTCTTGAACCTGCGGGCTCAGGAAATCCACTCGCCTCGGCATCCCAAAGTGCTGGGATTACAGGCTGAACCTCCGAGCCCGACCCATACTCTTTATGGAAACTTAAAGAGGCAGAGAGAGAGCCTGAGAGATGGCATCTGATGACTCCATGCTGTAGCTAAGTGAGCAGCAGCAGGGTCTTTGGCTGTTTTACGTGTTAGACCATGCTATAAAGAACACACGTGGTAGAGTGTGAGGGGCCCAAACTGGGATGCAGGGAACTTAGTTGTAGATTCAGCCTCTGCTACCAACTAACTGACTGTGACCTAGAGGAAGTCGCTTGTCTGCACTTGGCCTGGTTTATTCATCTGCCAAACATGAGGGATTGTTCCAGGCGATGTATTGAGTTCGCGAATCCCAGGGCTGTGCGGTGGAATTCTCTGCAAAGCCTCTTTTGCATTCACTGCCTGCTCTGACCTGTGTCGGGTGGGTGGGCAGAGAGCAGGGAGGAGTCTAGACCCTTTGGTCTCCCAAGTGATTTATGAAAGAAATCAATCCAGTATGTATCTGTTCCAGATATAATGTGATCTAAATATGATAGTCACCTAATAAGATTAGATGAATCTAATATGGTTTTCCTCTAAAACACAAATGCTGCACCACTTTTAATTGTAGTAGCCAAATTAAATTACTCATCCCAAATTAGATTTCCAGCAAACTTAATTTGAACATGAGCTCAGTTCTCCAGGCCCTGAGTAATTTTTTAAGATATAAAATAAATCAGTAGGATGCTGATATTGCTCCTCTGGGCTCTTTGATGATTACCATAAAAGGAAATAGGTAAACATCTGGAGAAAACACGCAGGAGTGCAGCTGAGATAGACACTCTGATTCTTCAGCTTATCACCGAAGGCTTTGCTCTCTTCCATTACTATGACTCTCACTGGTCTTCAAAGACAGGAAGCAAATAAAGGTAGGCCCAGTGATCACTTAGCTTTTATTACTTATGGTATTGCTGTTCTTCTTTTCGTTCCTTGAGCAATCCCCTTAACATCTTCACTCCCTTTGGGAGGACCCTAGGTAGGAAATGGCTCATTGGGTAGTTTGTGGAGCCATGGGGATTTGGTGAGAAGCTAAAGAGGTTTATAGCACTACTTTAACTAGATTTTCTCTCATTCTCTGTCAGTGGGGTGACTACCTGAACACCAACCCAAACTGGTTTAGAAAGAAAATATGTTGGCTTATGTGAATGAGCAATCTAGGGGTAGATTCTGGCATCAGGTGAGGCTTTATCCAGGTCTCAATGGAGATGCCCCATACTCAGTTTTTCTCCTTCGGTGTTGGTTGCTTCCCCAGATCCCCGCTTCTAGCCCCAAGATGGCAGCCCACAACTCCTGGGCCTGCATGTTTCTTTGTCCTCATCCAGTGGAAGAAAAGAAGATAGTTTCCTTAATGGGTCAACCAAAGGTTTGGAGTTGAGTCTGGTTGCCCCCAGTTTGTTTCCCTTGGATCCTGTGCTTTACTGAACACGTTACTGTGTTGAGAGGTTGGAACACATTGACTGGAAGATTTAGAGGACACTTGGAAAGGTAGGGTAGTTCATGAGGCTGAGGAAGTGGGTCCCTCCAAACCCTCACTAGGCATCCTACAGAGCCTTCTGCTTTTCCAAGTACTTAGGCTTACAGGATCTCACTTGAACTGTAAATGACCCTGAGAGATAGGTAGGACATAGATGAGGCAGGGAAGTTCACCATGGATCAACTTACCTGAAACCTTTCAGTGGTGGAACTGAGACCGGCCTCCGTGTCTTATGAACCTTCCATTTCTTTTCTCTGGATCCTGCCTTCCTACAACTGATTTTTCCCAAAGCCCCTCCTTTCCATTTCTTCAACACCATCACAGAGTTCTTCATTAAATAGACAGTCAGTCAATAGTTGTTAACTTGTTATTGACTGACCAGTCTACCATCAGACCAAAGGTGGCCTTTCTGCTCATACTTTGTGAATAGCATTATAGCAACAACCAATGTGGTCGATTCTCGGTTATTAATTTGTAGATTGTGGTAATTCAGTTTCTCTTTCCCTGAAGTATGGAGTTCTTCTAACAAAAGGATGAAGTTTGTCTAGCTTGAGGGTAGACATACAAAGAGGAGCTAAGGTGAGTATGCATGTGCATGTGTGGACGTATATGTGTATACAGACACACACACGGACTTGGCATTTAAAAATTAAGTACGTTTCAATTCCCTGCCTTGATCGTGTGGACAGCTGAAATTAGGTTTGATGCCCATCTTTCCACTGAAATGTAACCTCCATTTGTGAAGGCCACTCTTGGTAAGGGACCTGTTGACTCAAACCATAGACCTGTGAATGGGTGTGCCATTTAGAAACTTTTTGAGGCCAGGTGCAGTGGTTCACACCTGTAACCCTGGCACTTTGGGAGGCCGAGTGGATTGCCTGAGCCTGCGGGTTCGAGACCAGCCCAGGCAACTTGGCAAGACCTCATCTCTACAATAAGTAAAAAAAAATTAGCCGGGCATCATAGCGCACACCTGTAGTTCCGGAGCTACCGAGCCCAGCCTGCTTTTTCATTTATTAGAAAAACCAAAGATAACCTGTTATGTTCTTCTTGCCTGCAAAACCCTCCCGCTTCAGTGTTTCCTCCCAGGTTTTCTTCCACACTCTCTGGGAAGCTTCACAGACTATGTCCAACTCTGCTTCTCCTTGTGCTGAGGGCCTGCATTTCCCAGGTAACTCTTCACCCTTCCTGGTGCCTTTCTGATTATTTCATGGGTTAGGGTTTTCTTTCTCTGATCATCTGGGGTTAACTCTTTGAGTCCAGGACTTGGTCTCACCATGTTTCCTCTGGTTTTCATCCTCCCTAGCACTGAATGCCATGCTGAGGACAAGTGGTTATCAGTTCGTGTCTGGCTCTACGGCCGGCCTGAGTGCTCTCCTGAGTGCTCCCACTCAAGCATCGTTGAACTTATTTGCGGTTTTGCAGTTGGCTGGTTACTTGTCAACATTCCCCCAGTACAGTTCTGGGCACATATTAAGAGAAAGTAAATATGCATTTGATAGAATGATTCTTGCCTTCTCCACACCACCCCCATCCCTACCCCCCTCAATCGAACCCTACATTCTTTGAGGGCATAGACTGTATCTTACTGTACTTTGCGTCCTGGATAATGACTATCACAATATCTGCCACATATAGTAAATGCCCAGTAAACCCCTTTTGAGTGAATGGATTGTGTGGGTGGAGAGGAGCCATCAGTACTCTCTTAGGACCTGCCTTTGGGAGAGGTGGATGGGAACGAAAGCTCTGAGAGAGAGATTGAGACTGAATCGGGATGGGTTTAATAGGCAGGTATGACAACCCCCCCTCCCCCCGCAGTGTCTTGTGATTTCTGAGTGCATTACAGAAAAGGTGCTTCCCTAAGTGGGGGAGGGTGCACTGAGTGGTTGATGAGCTCATATCTGAGAAACAGCAGAGTAAAGGATAGTGGCTGTGATTCTAGGTTTTATTTTAAGAATGAATAAAGAATCTTCTGACTGGGAGCAGAGGTTTACACCTGTAATCCCAGGTGGCCAAAATGGGAGGATCTCTTGAGGCCAGGAATTTGGGACCAGCCTGAGCGACATAGCAAGACCACATCACTACAAAAAAAAAAAAAAAAGAAAAGAAAATCATTAGCTGGGCATGGTGGCACATACCTGTGGTCCTAGCTACTTGGGAGGCTGAGCCGGAAGGACCACCTTAGCCCAGGAGATCGAGGCTGTGGTGAGCCATGATCGTGCTACTGTCCTCCAGCCTGAGACTCTGACTCAAAAAAGAAAAAAAGAAAAAGAATGTTTTTTACCTGAGCCCCTTCAGAAATCTTCACGGTTAGGAGGAGAGAATACAATTTGGGAGTACAGGATAAAGGACACAACAGTCACCTTCCCGGGTGACACTGTTTCCTTTCCATTGGACTTGGGATGCTAAGGAGCAGTGACAGTTCCACAAAGGAGGGGAGAAAGAGCACCCAGGTATCAGGCAACCCCTTAGCATCCTTGAGGGTGGTGCCCCTGCGTTGGCCAACTCATCCTGGCTTGTCTGGGACTGTCCTGGTTTTAGTACCGAGTTCTGAGTCCTAGGATGGGTGGTCTCTTCAGATGCCATGTGCCCTCTTCCCTGCCTGCTGCAAAACCCTCTTTTTCATTCCTTTTCTCTTTGCAATGTCCTTGACTTGGACTCTTTCCTTCTCTGCTGCTTCCACCTGAGCCTGGCATGCATTTCTGCTACTAGGGGCCTTTCCAGATCAGTGCTCTGAGTCGCTGTGGATTGGCCAGAGTTCTTGGAGCTGGACATAGATGCAGGTGCCTCTCTTCTTCTCTGGCTCTGGTTGGCTCTTGAAATCAACTGAGATGTGAACGCTTCTGTCACATGGAGTTAGAATTCATCTGCCCTCAGGGGGAGTCAGCCCTCTTTGCGGGAGTCTCTTTGTGCACATGTGGTGCTTCGTACGTGGGTGACTGACTACCTGGTCAAAGCAGCACCCTCTGCCTGGAAGGCAGGGGCAGGACAATTGGCAGTAGTTGGGGTGGCTCTGCCCACAGTCCCTATGTGACAAGCGCTGAGGTCCACTTCCCGGCCCCAGCCTCAGCACCTTGGCCTCCCGCTGGCTCAGCCCCCGCCTTCGCCCGCCCTCTTCTTGAAGCCTTCTTACCCACACTTACCTCTTTTTTCTCAGAATTCTTATTACACATTTAGTCAGTGCTGCACCGCTAAGTGAGTGTGATTGTTTTCTTCCGTGTTTCTTGTGTGTTAGCCCTTCTTTGAAGGCTGGCTTTATCTTATGTTTCCTTTTCCCCCCACCTCATGGCACCTGGCCTTGTGCTGGGCCAAGAGCTGGCCCTCACTCGGTGCGTACTGTTGATGGCTGGCATCCTGGTGATTGACAGGTGACAGGGGTAAGTCACTGGGTTGGTTTCCTACGAACACCTGAATACAGAATACATCGTCAGGGTGGAGCAGGAGAGCGGGAATTAACTCCGTGCCCCGAGCCAGGCCCAGGATCTTGGGTGGAATTCAGTTATCCAGACTTCCTCTTTATTTTTTAATTTTTTTCTCTTTTTTTTTTTTTGAGTCAGAATCTCACTCTGTGGCCCAGGCTGGAGTGCAGTGGCACACTCACGGCCACCATAGCCTCGACCTGCTGGGCTCAGGTGATCCTTCCACCTCACCTTTCCAAGTAGCTGGAACTACAGGTGCGCGCCACCACACCTGGCTAACTTTTTAAAATTTATTGTAGAGATGAGGTCTCACCAAGTTGCCCAGGCTGGTCTCAAACCCAAGGGCTCAGGCAATCCTCTCACCAGCCTCCCAAAGTGCTGGGATTGTAGGCGTGAGCCACTGCACCTGGCCCAGACTTCCTCTTTAATACTGGCATGGGAGAATGAGGCTTTTTATGCAAAATGATTTTTAGTTGCAAAATGCTGCAATTTATGTATTAGTTTAGCTTTACATATGCTGGAACATTCTAATGTAATTTAAAAACAATCACAGAGGATTAAACAATTCTGAGACGGCTCTGGAGAGGCAGTGAAATCGCTTTTGATTTTTATAGAATTTTCCCTTTTTTGGAGGAGTTCTGAGCAGGTGCTGCCGAGTCCCAGGCCCCTGTAGACCTCATTCTGTTATTTCTGTCAGCGTTGCTGATCTGTGAGTGAAGAAAATGCACTGGTACACTGTCGGGAAGGTGGGTACGCTGTCACCAGCCCTAATCTCCTGCTTGGGTCTCCTGTAATCGACTGCATGCTTCTTCTGAGCGTGTGTATGTGTGCACGCACACACATAAGTGTGTTTGCTTTCAAATGCAGTCGCTTGAGAAACTTGTAAGAATAATACATCATCTTTGTAAAACGTTTAGAAGGAAGATAAAATTGTCTTTTCTCCTACCTCTTAGAAGTAACCACAGCGTTTCATGTGTATCTTTCTAGAGTTTTCTGTACATACGCATGCTCAGACACACAATCATACATTTACACAGATGAGATCATTGTAAATAGGATTCAGAGGCAGGACTGTTCTCTTTTGCCTAACAACGTATTACGGACATTTTCTTCATGTCAATATAGATTAATTTGCTCATTTATTCAGCAAATTACGTACTGAGTGTCTTCCACGTGTTCGGCACTGTTCTGAGAGCTGGAGATACAGCATTGAATAAAAGAGATAAGATTCTCTGCCCTTGTGTAACCTATAATCTGGTTGTGTGAGACCATCACAGATAAATACAATATGTAGTAGGTTAGGAGGTGAAAAGTACTGTGGGAAAAAAATGAGACAGAGTAGGAAGGTGGGGTGCATTTTGCAGTTCCCATCAGGGTGGTCAAGTGAGGCGGCCGCCTTTGAACAAGCACCTGGTGGGGGGGCTACAGCAGTTAGTGAGCAGCATGTCCTGCCAAGGTGACCGCTGGGGTTGGTCTGTGGTCAGGGCTGGAGGAGACACACCGTCAGAGCCTTAGGAGCCCTTGGTTGGAAACCACCCAGAAATCTTGTGGTAGAAAAGACGGCTCAGGCTTGGGCACTCAGGCATTTTCCTGTGTTGGTCATTAACAATGATAATGACCACCATTTATATAACGTGTCAGTTTCCAAAGCAGCTTTTTATCTATTATCTGGGCCCTGCTGCTTACTAGCTGCACAGTTTGGGGTAAATAACCTGTCTTCACTGGACCTCGGTTTCCTCATTTGAGTTGGGGTCTCTATCATCCAGGCTGGAGTACAGTGGCATGATTATGGCTCACCGCAGCCTCGACCTCCTGGGCTCAGGTGATTCTCCCCCCGCCCCTCCCGCCCCGGCCTCCTGAAACTGGGACTACAGCCATGCGCCAACATGCCTGGCTAATTTTAAAATTTTCTTTGTAGAGATGAGGTCTCACTATATTGCCCAGGCTGGTCTTGAGTTCCCCAGCTCAAATGATCCTCCCACCTCGGCCTCCCAAGGTGCTAGGGTTACAGGCATGAGCCACCATACCCGGCCAGGATTTTTGTATGACTTAAACAGTTAGTGTAAGCAGTGTGCATAGAGCAGTGCTGGTAATAGCTCAGAACATTCAGCTGTTATTATTCCTGCCTTTCATTTACTACTGATCCATCCTGCAAGGAAGACATTATGCCCAGTTTAGAGATGAGGAAGCTGAGGCTAGGGGAGTTAGATGGCACTAGTTAACAAGTTCAGAACCATAGTGGGTGCTGGAGCAGGGTCTCAAACTAAGGTCTTGAGAGTCCAGGCAGCTCTGTCCCTGGGAGCACCTGCCTTTCTCCAGGTGGGCGCAGCTACTCCTGTCTCAGGCAGGATGCACAGGGACATTTGAGCACAACTTCCTTTCAGTGCCTTCCTGACTGCTCTGTTGGCCTGGGTGTGGGAGTGGGGGTGGTGGCAGGAAAAGGGAAGGATTGGAGCTTCCACAGGAAAGAGCTGAGGCTTCACAGTTCTGCCTGGTATCTCCACTGTGGTTAATTAGGTGACCGTGTATCTTCCTCTCCCGGCCTTCTTACCATTATCGACACCAGCTTATAAAGATCCTGCTTAAGGGCTCAGAAAAGAACAAGATAAATTGGTGACTTGCCTTTTGCTGTTGTTGTTTTTTGAGACAGGGTCTTGCTTTGTCTCCCAGATTGGAGTGCAGTGTGCAGTCATAGCTGGGCTCGAGCGTTCCTCCCACCTCAGCCTCCTGAGTAGTTAGGACTAAAGGTACACGCCGTCATACCTGGCTAATTTTTTAATTTTTTGTAGAGACAGGGGTCTGGCTATGTTGCCCAGGCTGGTGTCAAACTCCTGGTCTTTAAGTGATTCTCCCTCCTCAGCCTCTCAGATAGCTAGGGCTACAGGCGTGAGGCACCATGCCCAGCTAATTTTTATCTTATTTTATTTTATTTTGTTGAGACAGGGTCTTGCTTTGTTGCCCAGGCTGGTCTCAAACTCCTGGCCTCAAGTGATCTTCCTGTCTTGGCTTCCCAAAGAGCTGGGATTACAGGCGTGAGCTACCACACCTGGTCAATCAGTTACTTTTCTAATTAATTAGGTGCCAGGTGTGGGTTTTCTAACTTTGAGAAGTACCTCATCCTTGTGTCTGCAGATCATTGAAGAACAGCGCCACTACAAACAAATACAATGGAATCCCATACCTGTTAACACTTGCCTCCTTCCAGAAGTCCTCCTGGCGGCGGCCCCACAGCACACTCAGTCCTAACGGACCCCTCGTGGATATAGGCTGTGTCCTTGGAAACGCACACTTTAAAGGCACTATGGGTAGGGAATGGGGGAACTAGTACCTAGGGTCAGGTTTCCTCCAAGGGCGGCAGGCTCCCTACAACCTAGTAGAGTCATGCAGCACCCAGTATACCTTTTGTCTAGTTCTCTGAAATGGATCGCAGAGTTCGTGTCACTGTGGAAACCATCATATAAAGGGTGTCTACGTAGAGCTAAAATAGCACTGAGTTTTATGCTGCAGATACATTATGAGTTCAGAAGGCTTTTGTGGACTGGCCTGGGAATCTAACCATCACTTTAAATATGGTTTCTTGTGGCTACATGCTGTCAGTCAACGAAATTACTTTTAAACCAAACTTTAGAGCAAGTTGTTTATAACTGGGAAATTGGCAGTCTGTAATGTATATTGTGTTTTCTTACCATCTTGTGGGTTTCTCGTATCCCAGGGCTCCAGATGGACTGTAAGCTCCTAGGAGGCTCCATGGCAGATGGATGGACTAGGGGCTTAACAGTAGCGTGCTCAGAAACAGCGTCAGCATGTCAGTTTGAGTCAGTGTGTGGTGGGGCTACCAGATACTATCACAGAGTAGAGAATCCACCAGGAGCAAGGTAATGGGAGTGGGAGGCGTACCTGAGTACCAGGCCCTCAAGGGGCCTTAGACGAATCATCCTTAGACCAGGTTGGCACACCAAACTTAAACCAAGACATGTGAGTAACAGTTGAAGAAACTGGGCGTAGAAAAGAGAAGACTAGGGAGGAATTTAATAACTGCACTTCGTTATTTGAAGTACCATCAAATGGTCTTTTAAAAAAAAGGTTCTGAGAGAGACATTTTAGTAATTTAAAGGTGAGTTTTACAGCCAAAGCTATTGAAGATAAGAAGAGTTGCTTTAAGAGATAGTGAGTTCCCCATCATTAGAGTCATGCAAGAGAGACTTGTGGTGGATACTGTAGAAAGGATTTAAGCTCTGGATGGGTGATTAGACTAGACTTTAACAGACTTTCCTAGCCTAAAGCGTCTACGATTCTCAGGCTTTGCTGAAAAATAGATTTAATTTCTCAGGCCTCCTATTCAGTGTAGTTGATAGCAGCTGCCTGGAACAGAGATGAGAAGGATTTGGGTCTGGCTCAGTCTGAGCTGAGCATATAGGAGCTCCTTGATCTACTAGCAATGTCTGCCATGAGCAGAGGCTGGGATTGCAGCATACCCAATCTTTGCCATCTCCTTTACAGCGGCGATTATCCAGTAGTGGCCTTTGACTCAGGTCAAGCTGAAATAGGGTGACTAACCACCCCAGTTTGCTTGGGACTGCGGGAGCTCCTGGGATGTGGACTTTCGACTTTAAAACTAAGACAATCCCAGGAAAACTAGGATGGATTGGCACCCTAGGCAGAAAGGATAGTCATCAACAGCTGTACATATTGGATGTCCATTCCTGCTCAAGGTGCACCATAAACTCATGGTGCACCAAGAGCATCTTTACCTCCTCAGAGCACTAGCGGGGGCCTCTGCCCTCAGTGGGAGCCTGGCAGACATGTGTGGAATAAATGAGCTGGATGTAGTTCCTGGGAAATGGTTGCAGTATCCTTGCAATTAATTAATTTGTTTAATTAATTAAAATGATTTCACTAATTATATGTACAGGAGATTGCACATTTCATTAGGCTGAGCAGATGGCTCTACTAATAATTACCAAAGCCTGGGATTGCAGGAGGGGAATGTCTGTGTATGACTTGATATTGAACATTCATTATGCCATCCTTCCTATGGAGAAAGTTGAAACTCCGACCCCATCGTGTCAAAGATGGATTGATGAAGAAACGTTGAGTGTTCTTCAGGTCGTGCCTGTGGATTGTGGGAACTCGCCCTTTGTGACTAGTGATCATTTTCTTCATAAAACAGCTAGGCAGTAAGGGGCACGAGTTCCATGGCTTTGGAAGAGGGAGCCACGTTAGGGATAGACCTAAGGTCTTGGCATTATTCAGATGCTTGCTAACCTACTGAATTGCGGTAGGAAGTCAGATCTCCCAGAAAAAGAACAGGCACCTCATCTCTGAGGGGAACTCGCCTTCCTGAGTTGCATTATCCAAGACCAAGCCCTATGCCCATACTCCCGCCTGTCTGCAGGGCCTTAGAATCTGAGGCAGACCATGGACACACCAGTATAAACAGGGCAGACCCACTCCAGAATGAAAACTCTGAATGATACACACAACAACCACACACATACTACCTGTACTTGGTGACTCACCTCCCTCCGAGTTGAATGTTGTTTCTGGAGTGTTCTTGCTATGGTGATGAGAATGATGATTATTGATAATTGACCAGGATTGAGCATCTCCTCTGGGCCAGAAATTTCCTAAACTATTTGAAAGGGCATTAATTTACAGACGAGAAAACTAAGGCTTGGAGAAGTTAAGTAATATGCTTAGAGTCACACAAAGCAGAGTTCAAACCCGGAGCTTTCTGTCTATAAAACCCCTTGTTTTTTCCACTCTTTGCTCTGCTGGTAAATGATTTGAGGTTATGAAAATCCCACACCTAAACCTGGAAGGATGTGAGGGGAACCCATCAGGCTGAGCTCTCCATTGAAAACAGAGGACAGTTTTGGAGTCCAGTCAGAGCTAATGGGCCCTTGGCATCCTAGAAGTGGCAGGGGCCTTGGAGTAACTAGTTCTAAACAACTTCCCAGCACCCATAAGGCAAGTGCTGGGTGCATAGAGATTACCTCTTAAAGTTCAGCTCAGCTGGGGTTGTTATGGAGTGTGATACTGGTCAAAGAAAGTTCTGGAAAGGAATTGATCATTTCAGGAGAACCCTCTGCAAATGTTAATTTAATGTGATCTGATAAGAGAGTTTTCTTTTTTGCTCATATTTATCATTGAAGAGAGGTGACCCTTCTGAAGTGTCACATGTGGCATGTAGAGAAGAAACAAAGCTAATCAAGGAGGGAAAATGTCACTTGTAAGAGAATAAATAGATTAGTCTGTGTGCTGATGAACACGAGAAGTTGAACATGGCAGCGATGTTGCTGTTTTGGAAAACTGCGCGTTGCCATTAGAGAGAACTCTCTCAACCTTCTGTGGATAGTCCTCATGGACTCCCATCCCTCTTGTAGTCTGCCTACCTACCCCTTAAGGTAATCTTGGGGTACTTGTTCATCCCTTAAAGCTGCCACTTTACACTTTTTATGAGCTAGAGCAGGAATGGGGTGGTGTGTCTGAGTCACAAAAAATTGTGAGTCATTCTTGAAATGAGGGAGCCCTGAAAATATGACTAATTTCTGTAGCACATACAGGTAAGAAATGGCTGTTTGGTTGTGACTGGCAACTGCCATGTAATTTCTAATTTTGACTTGATCGCTGTTGTTTTGGGGATGGGACCAGACTTGGCCCTGGGGTGGGTGCAGCGTAAAGGAACGTGGTGCCATCTGGACACAGTTCTTGCCTTTGAGCACTTTGTAACCCAAAAAAGGCTGAGACATGTTGGTGGTTGCAGAAAACGTGTCGGTTTGAACATATATTAAGGGATAAGCTGAAAGATAGAAATCTTAAACTTATTCAAGATTAAAATATACTTTTCTTAATCACATATCTAATTAAATTCTGGAGTCTCTGGGGTCCAGCTAGGTAGTGTCCAGATTATATTGGTCTACATGGGGAAGAGCACTGGGCTAATTCATAAATTGTGCTTCTGTTTACACATCTGCTCACAAGAGTAGCTGTGTGTTCAAGGCCTTCTGTCTTTATCAATGTGCCAACCTGAATGAATTTGGCTGAGTGTTGCTATCTGCTATGAAATTCAACGTTTGCTAGATATAAATGCACTTGAGAAACATCCTTACATATTTTTATTAGCGCATAGCAGTAATCCAAGAAGTAAAGAAACAAAATAATGGAATTTTCTCATTGTTCTTCGTGGCTTTTGGTAAAATTTGTGGTTTCCAGGGTTCAGAAGAGACTGCCTGAGGCCCAATGACTGGACAGTAAGACTTGGTATTTCAGAAGTGAAGGTTGGCCATCCAGCCCCCCCGCCCCCCATTTTATTGGGAGTTAGGAGTGGTAGAAGAAGGGCAAAAGGAGCCAGGGGGTTGGTGCAAAAAAAAAAAAAATGATGGAAATAGTAAATAGGCAAGAAGATGAAGCAAACAGAAGGAGAAGAGTTGAGGATAGGAAAGACCATAGGCATGCTGTTGGCCGCAGGTAACAGAAAAACACAGGACCAGTGGCCTGAGAAATACACTTTCTCATAAAACAAGAAGTCTGGATACAGGCAGTGGTCATATTGATCTGCACTTTAATGGCGACCTCAAGCATAGATAGGCATTTTCAGCCTTTCCTTCTTAGTGTTTTGTCTTTTTGTACAAGTGCTTCTTATCTCGGCAGTTCTGGAAGCAGCATGTGGTAACCCTTAGAAGCAAGAGAGGCTGGGAAAAAGATTACTTAGCTTTTCCAGTCTCTGTAGTGGAGGTGGGCAGGAGAGGTTAGGGATGGCTGGTAGGTTATTCAGCCGACTGTCTGGCACAGACTAGTTGTGAAAAAAATACAGATATACACAAGCGTATGTTGAATCATCACCACAAGAAGCAGATGCTCCTGGGAAGTTCCTGAGTGTGGGCTGTGTGTGGAGTCCCATGTGGGAATCCTGGGCTGATGGTGTGGGAGAGTCTCTTTTAGGTCCCATTCTAGCATCGCTGTTGGTTACGACCAAGGTCTGGGTGTGTAATGGCAGGCTAGGTTCAGATAAAGCCATCATAAATCCTCAGGGACCTCTCAGAAAGATACAAACAGAAGGGGGAAGGCAAAGTAGCGCCATGTGAGTCTACCTTTACTCCAGTTTTCAGCTCACAGTTCTCAGAAGCAAGACTACTGCTTTTCAGAAGTTAATAGTGAGAACTTGTTCATGTCTTTATGAATTTTTCCCCCTTAGGTGATTTGCTAGGATGTTAACTTGTGATCTTTCCATTTCATTTCTCTATAAATTTTAATGAGCAGATGCACTTAATTTAGGACACATCTTTAGCGCCATTTTGAATTCCATACCTTTGTGCATGCGTGCACCCTCTACTCACCTCCCCATGGCCCAGATCTCTTTTTCTTCTCATTGCCTCAGAATCCGCATCTTGTCCAGAACACTGGTTGCCATTTCTCCGTTCCCCCCACCCCAGTTTTTTTCCCTTTCTCCTATACCTGTGCCAATTGTTGACCCTCCTTTCCCTAAGGTGCTTAGTGGAGGCCAGCTCTGACATGTAACGAGTGCTGCTTTTGGTCGTTTGGTATTGTTTTGGGTCCTGCCACTTTCCCATGACAGTGAGCCAGGTACCTTTGGTCAGGAAAATGTAAGCTGGCTGATTTCAATCCAACCCCTCACTCTTCCTCTGATGCACTAGAGTAGGACTTCTCAGGCTTTAATGTCACCTGGGGTTCTTGTTAAAATGTAGACTCTGATTCAGGAGGTCTAGAGTGGGGCCTGAGACTGCATTCCTAACAAGCGCCCAGGAAATGCTGGTGCTGCTGGTCCAGGTGGCAAGGAAATCAATCCTCAACTCCGGGGAGCTTTTAATAAATATCAGTATTTGAACTTCACCCCAGACCAACTGCATCAGATTCTCTGGTTCATGGGACCTGGGTGTCAGTCTGTTTGTAAAGCTCCTAAGGTAAGTTAATGTGCAGCCGAGGTCCATCGATCTGCGACCTCCATGCCTTTGCTTATGCCATCCCTCCTACTGATACCCTTCCCGTTTCCCCCTGTTGGAATGTGATGCATCTCTCAAGGCTCTGCTCAGAGGCCATGTCTACGTGAAGCCATCTTGATGCCCACCGTCGTTATCACTCCCCCTTCCACTGAGCTCTCGCATCATGTGTTCCTGTCTGTCGCACATTTGGCCTCACAGATAGGTGGTTTGGGCATGGCTGCCTCTCCCAGTAGTCTTGGCGGACCTTGAGAATGGGGACCACGCCTGTTCATCTGCAAGTGGGGACTCAGTCACGGGAATGAATCAGATTGTTTCTAAGCCCAGAGACAAACCACAGGGGCCTTGGACCTGATCCAGCTCATTTCCCCTGAGTCTCTTGGAGGAGGAGGAGCAGAATTAGAACTTGAACCTGGCTTTTCCAAGAGGAAAGGCCAAGTGGAAAGAGAGGCTTCAGATTTGGAGAAGGTGGAGGACGTCATTCTTGTTCCGCTGCCCTTAGGCTGCACTCAGTTGGTGCAGCCCCACTCCAAGAGGGGTCCTTCTGCCATTCACCCATTGTCCTTCCCCGACCAACTGCCTCCCCACCTGACCTTGGGCAGTGCCTCTGTGGAAACCAGAGCGCGGGATCTGGCAGGGTCCTCGCCGCACCCATGCCACAGGGCAGTTCAGGATGCCGTGGGCATGCCTCAGTGGCTGGAGTCTCCCTGGCATCCTCCTGCCTCCCTTGCTTCTGATCCCTTTCCAGGTGCCCACCCTCCCTCACCCTCACCACTGCTCCCATCCTGAGCTTCTCTTTGGCACTTGCTAGGGCCAGCACTCCGTTGAGCAGGAACCATGATCACCTTGTCTTCACAGTACACAGGAACCATGATCTCCTTGTCTTCACGGTACATAGCCTAGACTCTTCAGGAGCCTTATAAGTATGGCAGTATGTACATCAAGCAGCAGCTGCTGAGACAGGCCCATGAGGCTTCACCAAACAACAAGATGTGACATGCTAGTGGCAGAACTGGAACTTGACCCCAAGCCTGCTGACTCCCCAGCTTGGGGCGCTGTGAGTTTGCCCTGAGCCATGTAACTACTGTTTCCTCAGCTCTTGCTTCTCTGCCAAGTGTTGGGAGGTGAGCAGTCTGATAGGACAAACCTATACTTGCTGGTGCATTCTGAGCAGAGCGTAGAGTGGGAAAAGAGGGACAATCCCGCCCTCGGGATAATAATCTTTCTTGGCAATGATAACTTGTTTACCCCAATGTGTCTTCAGTGAGTGAAATAAGGCAGTCTGCAGAAGACAGGCTCATTCTAATGTGTCCAATTCATGTCATTATGGATGTTAGGACTCTGGAGGTGGAGACCACCTGGGTCAGCCTCCAGGCCAAGGTGGAGAGGAGTAGAAATGGACATTTGTGGCTCCTGCCTCTACGTGACCTCAGAGACGATGTAAGGTGGGAATGAGACTTGATGGTCAGGGACGGTGGTGCGGGGCAGGTTAGTAGGGCAACTCAGAGAAGAGGGGAAGGAAGAATCGGTGCTCCTTCGATTGACGCTTCTTTCTTTGTCATCAGCTTCCGTATCATGAGTTCTTCCATTCATTCATTCATGTGTTCATTCCTCATTCATTCATTTCACAAATGTTGATTGCATCCTGACTGTTCATCTCTGAGGATATTATTGCAGCATAAAAAAGGCCCTCATGGAAATCAGGCCTATACCATCCAAAACGGTAGCCACTGGCTATCATTTATAGCTACTTAACTTTAAATTTACTAAAATTAAATAAAATTTGAGATTCAGTTTCTCTGTCACACCAGCCAGATTTCAAGTGCTCAACCGTGATCCGTGGCTAGCGGCTACCACATTGAATAGCACAAATATAAAATATTAACATTATTGAGGAAAGTTCTGTTGGTCAGCCCTGGCTCAGAGTCTAGCTGGGAAGAGAAGTGTCTTTTAAGTAAACAGATAAGCAATTAATGTTGAACCATGGGTGTGGTGTGTGATACATAAAAGATGAAAGAGAGGGAGCTATGTCAGCAAATAGAGGGGGTTAGACCTTATTTTGTGGAGTCAGAGAAAGTGTCCCTGAGGAAGTGTTGTTTGGGCTAGTGTTGGACCAGTTGGGTTGACTAGGTTGGCAGGGCAGTTGAGAAGGAGAGTAGAAGACAGAGAATCCCAGAGCCAATGCAGGTGAAAGAGCCTAGACTGCATCGATGGCATTCAATAAATAGCATGCCCCATCCAAACTCATGTTGACTGTTTAACCCAGAACTGTGTGGAAGCATGGGCCCTAGCTATCCCTGGCGAGCACAGACCCTAGATCCAGATGGCCTGGGTTTAAATCTACCTACCTAAACTTTGAGTTCCTCAGTTTCCTCGTCTGTAGAGTGGGCATCATAATATGTCTATGATAGGGTTGTTTTGTGGAGTTTGTAAGTTGATATATGTAAAGTGCCTAGGAGCGCCTGGCACACTGTAAGCACTATTAAGTGTTGGCTGCTGTTATTGTTGCTGTCCCCTGTGTCCCTGCCTTGTCAACAGAGGAGAGACCCTGCCTTGAGCGGCTGGTAGAACCAAGAACTACCTGGCCCTTCCCCCAGCACCTAGGAGCAAGGCTTTTGGGCTTTTGACTCCCACTGCCAGGTAGAACCCCCTCCCACTCTGCCTAGTTCCCTGTCTCTGCTGGCCCTGTAAATGCTTGGTTTGGCTGTGCAGAAGGCATAGCAATTTCAGTCTTTTCCATGGCCTATGTGCCAGGTGTCCTAATAACATTTCAGCAGGGTCATTCCTGAAGCCGATGCATCCAATTCATGTCATTACAAATGCCAGGAGGTGGGGACCGTCTGGGCCAGCCTCCATCATCTTGCCAGCAATGAAGCTGAGTGAGCCAGGATGGCCCATTCCTGTCCCCCATAATACTTCACTCAGGCACACATGGGCACCTTGGTGCTCTGCTGTCATCACAGCCAGATTGCTCACCCACATCTTTGACACATCAGAGAGAGCACCACCCCCCACCCCCATTTTACTTTTTTGACTCCTGGGTGTGGTGTGTGATAGCCCTCGCCTAGATGGGGTCTTGGAGTTTAATTCTCTTTTCCCCTTAGGGAGTTGGGGTCATAGGCGGAGCTATGACACATTCCACCGGCCCCCCTCACAGGTCTGCCTGTTCCCAGCTCAGGACCAGCTATTTTCATCACAGAGTGACCACTCTAAATGGACAGGCCTAGAGAAAGGGTTTGCTATATAGGGTTAGTTCCCAGAGAGACTTTTTCATTAACCAAATCAAAATATCACTGTGACGTGGCCTATACAAGCATTCCTTTCTTGTAATGAGAGTTGGTCAATGAGATTGGCTTGTATAATATTGTTAGGTAACATAATTGCTGAGGATATTGGAGTTGGGACTTCAGTTGCTTTCAAACTTTGAAAGAGGGTAGTAATGGTGGAAGCTTCTGAGGATCCTGACTTGGCAGCTGTTCTGGAAGGACGAGTGCGCCAGTGGTTGCTACAGGCAGATCTGCTGGGGGTCCTGTCTTCTTTTAGGGGCGGGGGGAGAGTTGCGTCTCACTTC
>CAUYQG010185906.1:0-11299 GCA_963574415.1 Tarsius wallacei
TAAAGCATTCTAAAGTAAATAGAAGTTCAGAGTCAGACATCTGGTTCTCTGCTCCAATCACACTGTGAGCAGCATCATAAGAAATATGATCACTCAGAACAACAAAACATTGCTCAAAGAAATCCAAGAAGACACAAACAAATGGAAAAATATTCCATGCTCATGGATAGAAAGAATCAACATTGTTAAGATGTCTATCCTACCCAAAGTAATCTACAGATTCAACACAATACCCATTAAATTACCAACATCATTCTTCTCAGACCTGGAATGGCAATACAGAAATTCATATGGAAACCTAAACAACCACAAATAGCCAAAACAATCCTTAGCAAAAAGAAATAAAGCAGGAGGTATCACACTTCCAGACTTCAAACTTTACTATAAGGCTACAATAATCAAAACAGCCTGGTATTGGTACAAGAACAGGCATACAGACCAGTGGAACAGGACAGAGATTCCAAAAGCAAAACCTCAATTTCTCAACCAACTCATCTTTGACAAAGACTCCACCACCAACCACTGGGGATAGGAGAACCTGCACAGTAAATGGTGCTGGGAAAACTGGCTGATCATATGCAGAAGATAGAAACAGGACCCCTACCTATCACCATACACAAATATTAACTCTAAACAGATTAAAAAGCTACATGTGAAATCTCAAACTGTAAGAACCTTAGAAAGCACAAGAGACACTCTTATGGAAATTGGAACTGGCAACCAATTCCTGGTCAATACCCCAAGTGCCCATGCCACAAGAGATAAGGTAGACAAGTGGGACCTCCTCAAACTGAAAAGCTTCTGCAAAGCAAAAGAAACTATCAAGAGAGCGGGGAGACAGCCCACAGAATGGAAAAAAAATATTTGCCAACTGTATATCTGACAAAGGCCTAATATCTAAGATCAATAAGGAACTCAAACATCCCATGGCTGGATCAGGGTAGGGGCTGGAGCGCCTGGGACTCAGCACTTGTCAGGTCCCTCTGAAGTCCGTGCTTTCAGGATATTCCCTCTGGGTCACAATCAACCCCTGAGCAGTTGATCCACCAGTCACAGAGATCAGGTCCGTTGCTCCATGGTGAGAAAGTTGGAGCACTCTCCTGCCCCACCTTCAAGATGTTGGTGGGGCACCCCCCTTGTCCTCTTTGGTGTGACTCTGCCTCTGGGCTCCCTCCATAGCCCCTGCTGCCAGTGCCCAGCCAGGGACTAAAGTGGTGAGCAGGATGTTATCTTTTATGTTGATTCCTGTGGTTCTGAAAAGTTAAATGTAAATTGCAGGGTTTCTTAGCAAACTTTACTATCTAAAGCAACTCTACAGTAAATCATTGTGAATTACTTCCTAGCTTATTAGTTTTTATTTATTAGAATATGAATATGCTAGTTTCTTTGAAGTGGGTCACATTTGTATTGGTCGTGGCACTTTCTAACTCATCAGATAAATTTGTGGCTTAGAAAGTTGCAGCTTTACTTAATTGTGGTAAATGAAAGTAAATTTTGGAAAGTGCTATTTAATTTTTAGGGGAAAAAAGAAGCCTTAAATTAAAAATCCAACTTGGATAAACAATAAGAATCAATCTGTTTGATGACTAATGTCTAAAGTTGATTTTCAGAATGAAACTATATATTTGTTGTTGCTTTATTTTAATATTTATGTTCATTGGGTTTCTGGTTCTGGTCTTATTGTAAGAGATAATGTATGGACTCCCAACCAAATGTCCTAGCTGCACACAAACATATCTAAGCATAAGCAAGCAGGCACACTTGAAATTAAAGACACACATCCCATTGCAACTAATAGATCTAAAAACAAAACAGAAAACTAATAATAATAAATGACTTGGGCTTCTGTAACACCTGAAGTTTGTAATGCACTTGCTTAAAGTGATGTGTCAGAAAAACTTTTGGTTTTAGTCAGAAGAAATACATTTGAACAATGACTTTCCCACTTCTTTGTGTGAGGTTGGGCAAATCCCTTGATTGCCCTGAGCTGTGGACTTCTCATCTGTGAAATGAATATAATAGAAAATTCCTTTGAGGATCAAAAACTGCCATATATGCAAAGCCTTTGAAATTGTAAAGCATTGTACAGGTTCCAGAGATTATGGAAATGGAGATTTCAGAAACCACTCAGAAATCTCAGAGTGTATTTCAGAGATGAGAGAAGAATGGCGTGTGCAGTCATCTTCAGTTTGTGCATGAGAAGACCAGGGTGTCCAGCAAGCCACGCACAACCAAGGTAGGGTCAGGCCTGAGCCCAGGTGTGGTTCTTTCTGCCCTTGACCACTGCTCTTTGAGGACTAGACCTGTCCATCATTCACAGGGCACAGCTGTCATAAATTACAGCCTCAACTGGTTTTAAAGATTTTACAAATATAACTATTTAGTTATCTTAGTAAGAAAAGTGAATATTATCAGGAGATGTTTGCATTTGCTTTTTACTGCAGGTAATGAGTTTGGGCATCCTGAGTGGCCAGACTTCCCAAGGAAAAGAAACAATGAGAGTCATCATTACGCCAGAAGGCAATTCCATCTAACTGATGGTGACCTTCTTTGCTACAAGTTTCTAAATAACTTTGACAGGGATATGAATAGATTGGAAGAAAAATGTGGTTGGCTTTCAGCACCACAGATAAGCTCTCCCCTCTAAATGTCATTTTCAGTCACCAATGCCATGCATGTTCAGAATGATCTATGTGCAGGTATTTTAAACATCTTTTTATTATTCAGCATGTAGTGCCCTGTTACATTCTTCAGGTTGTCAAAACATGTCACTGAAGTCTCTCCAACAGAAAATGAAAGTCTCGAACATAATGTCCTGCTTACTTTCCTGGCTTCCCTGTTGTTATTGTTTAAATTTGGTATTTTTTATTTTATTGGTTAAAACACGACAGACACTCTGCCTGGAACCCTTTTTGGAAATTGTGGTGGAAACATCTTAATTGTTTTGACCGCTTTTTTTGTTTTTTTTGGTAAGTAATTATGCGGTCATAAAGACACTTGTTTGACAACATGTAGATTTCTTTCTTCCTTGTCTTATTTCCTTTACTGGTCTCTATCTTTTCATTTCAATACATGCAATTATTCCTGCATGCTGTTTTGTATTTTTCATTAGGCTGTCTCTCCTCTGGAATTAAAGTCACAGTATTCAATAAGTTTTAGAAAATGTAATTCACAGGTGCAAGTTTTCTACAGGCATTTTTTTCTTGCAAAAATTATCATATAGTATGTATTCATTATAATCTTATAAACTTTTTGCTGGGGCTGTTTGAAATGACTGTTGATGTGTTTTTACTTTGGTGTCTAGGATTCTTTTTTATTTAATGGCTGAACAAAGTATTTATGTATTCAGTAAGATTGGCTACGTGACACGAATGCCCTAATCACATTTATTAGTAATGCTGTTTCCAGAAGACAGCACAAAAGGATGCCTATCTTCAATAGGAAAAATGCTGAATACCAAAAGGTAGTCTGTTTATGCTACAGTTTTAGTTTGCTTTTTTTAGTATGTAACCTGGAGTGGTGCTGGAGACATTGCCTGGCAGTTTATCCTCTCAGAGTTAGGGCTGGGTGAGGCTCCTCAGAGCAGACTGTAAATATAGGATGACAAAAAGAAGACAGCGTTCAGATGTAATTTATTTTCAGACCTCTTTTAATTAAGAAAAAAATGAACCCAACCTACTGTAACATAAAAACTTTAAAATGTTGAGATGACTATAATTTCAGAAACCGGAAATAATAACAATGTTACATTAAATTTAGAAAAGTAATTTTATTTCCCTTACCTCACTCACCTAGATAGTCACAAAAATCTTGAAGAAAATCACTTATAAGTAGATCTAACACACACACACACTCCATGGAGAGTAATGTGCAGTGTTAATTTATACTTAAACCTGAGCCACGGCACTAATCATCTATGTGAGTTTTGAGGGTGGCATGTGGCTGGGGAGATTTTTATACTCTAAGTGATTTGTAGGACGGTTGTTGACTTACAGTTTGATATGAAAATATGATAACAAACTCTAAATGGATCAAAGACCTGAATGTAAAACCTCAAACTATAAGAATCTTAGAAAATGCAGGAGACACCATTATGAAAATTGGAACTGGGAACCAATTCTTATTCAGAACCCTAAATGCCCATACCTTAAGAAATATAATAGAGCCGGGCTCGGTGGCTTAGCCTGTAATCCCGTGCTTTGGGAGGCTGAGGTGAGTGGATTGCCTGAACCCGTGGGTTCGAGACCTGCCTGGGCAACTTGGCGAGACCTCATCTCTACAATAAATCAAAAAATCAGCCAGGCGTGGTAGCAAGCGCCTGTAATTCTGGGTACTCGGAAGGCTGAGGTGGAAGGATCGCCGGAGCCCAGCAGGTTGAGGCTGCAGTGGCCGGGAGCAGCCACTGCATTCCAGTCTGGGAGACAGAGTGACACTCCGTCTCAAAAAAAAAAAAGAAAAAGAAAGAAAATAGACAAATGGGAACTAATCAAATTAACAAGCTTGTGCAAAGCAAAAGAAACTATCAAGAGAGCAGGGAAACAGCCCACAGAATGGGAAAATACATTTGCCAACTGTTTATCCAACAAAGGCCTGACATCTAGGATATACACGGAACTCAAACATGTTGAAAGGAAAAAAATAAACAGCCCCTTTAAAAACTGGGCAAAAGACATGACTAGACACTTCTCAAAAGAAGATATACGGGCAGCCAACAGACACATGAAAAAGTGCTCAGCCTCTCTCATCATCAGAGAGATGCAAATCAAAACCACACTGAGATACCACCTAACCCCTGTAAGAATGGCATCATTAATAAAACAAACAGCAGATGCTAGTGAGGATGTGGAGAACAGGGAAAACTCCTACACTGCTGGTGGGAATGCAAACTGGTGCAGCCTCTTTGGAAGACAGTGTGCTGATTCCCGTAAGAACTAGAAATTGACCTTCCATATAGCCTAGCAAATTCCCTATTGGGAATATACCCATAGGAATGCAAATCATGCTACCAAAAAGATCCCTGCACACGTATGTTTGTTGCAGCTCTACTCACAATACCAACTGCATTGTCCATCGAAGGTGGACTGGATTAAAAAAATGTGGTACATATACACAATGGAATATTATGCAGCCATAAAGAATGACAAATATATGGACTTTGCAGCAACTTGGATGGATTTGGAGTCAGTCATACTCAGCGATTTATCACAGAACCAAAGAACAGAGTTCCATATGTTCTCACTCATAAACGAACCTTGAACAACTATAATGCTATAAGAAAGCAATTGGCAGTAGTGGGGAACTGTCCGGGGAGGAGGGGGTGGGATTGGGAGTTGAGGGAAACTGCTAGGGGAGGTGGGAGAGGCATACCTCACCCACAAGGGTACCTGTATGATCAATGTTTGTATACCTAACCCTGAAATGTACCCCACATCTTTATTTTAAAAATTAAAAAAAGAAAATATGATAACATGCTTAAAAATATAATGTTGTGGGTATTTCACTGTTGGCTCAGTCATGAGCAAGACTGCTGAGAAGAGGATAACACCTGTTTTGGAAATGGCAGACTTGCCGCAGCACCAGGGTATCACCAATGTGCCATGTGGTCCCTCCTGTAGGCCTATGTGAGTGTGAAGCACAGAGTCAACAAGATCATCACCTTCAAAAGGGTGGACCTGCTCTTCGTTGTCAACTTCCACCCAAGCAAGAGCTATACCAATTAAAAAGACAGAATGGCACTGTCTGGGAAATATCCTTTCTGTGGCCAGGGAATCTCACTGTCTACATTCTGTCTTTTATGAGATTATAGTGCAGCAGTCCCCAACCTTTTTAGCATCAGGGACTGGTTTTGGGGAAGACAGTTTTTCCAGGGCTTGGGGTGGAGGGTGAGGCAGAAAGTTTCAGAACGATTCTAAAAGAGAGATTGGAAGTGTAGATGTTAATGGTGAGAAATGGCAGTATGCCTAGAAGATGGCTAGGGCATGAACTGATGTAATGGAAGTAAAATAGAAAAATGTATGTGAAGCCCCTTCTTGTGGTGAAAAAAATCAGCATCTGTTTGGATGTGAAACGTAGAAAGGAAAATGTTAGGGTTCACTCTGAACAGTGGGGAGCATGCTGGTGGTATTATTTACTCCTGGGGATCACCAAGCAAGAAGTAACCAGTTGGGGGAATAGAAAATGTGAATTTAATTTAGGATTGTTGACAAGTGGAAACAGATGGAATTTTACTTTTTAAAAATGTCGTATTCAAAGAGTGCATGCACAGTTTTGTTACAGGAGCCTATTGTGTGGCATGAGGTTTGGGCCACTATTGAATCTGTGATGGGTACTCAAACAGTAAGTATTTTTTTCAATCCTTACCCCCTTTAGGAGTCCCCAATGTCTGTTGTTCCCATCTTTATGCCCTTGTGTACCCAGTGCTATCTCCCACTTATAAATGACAACATGCAGTATTTGGTTTTCTGTTTCTGTCTTAGTTTGATTAGAATAATGGCTTCCAGATATATCTGTGTTATTTCAAAAAATTGCATGCATTCTTTTTGTGGCTGCTTAGTATTCCATAGTATATATGCACCACGCTTTCGTTACCCAATCCACCATTAATTGGCATCTAGGTTGGTTCCAGGTCTTTGCTATTGTGAATAGTGTTGCAATGAATATACAAGCACTGATGTCTTTTTTGGTAGAATGGTTTATATGGGATTGCTGGTCTAGTGGTAATTCTGTTTTCAGTTATTTGGGAAATCTTGAAACTGCTTTCCATGGGGGTTGAACTAGTCTACATTCCTACCAGCAGTGGGTGAGTGTTCCCTTTCCTCCACAACTGCACCAACATCTGTTGTTTGTTTTTTATTTGTTGGTAATAGCCATTCTGACAGTTAGATGGCATCTCATTGTGGTTTTGATTTGCAAGACATGCATAGAATCTTCCACAATGATGTTTAGGAGAAAAACTCTTGCCTCAAGCTACCCTTATCTATCTACAATCTATTAACTTTGGTCAACAAATATAATTGAATGGAAACATATGCTAACTTGGGCATATGTGATTGAGTAGAAACCACCTAGCAGGTATATTATATTTGTTGATACAGAATTACACTATGTCTGAAAGCCTGGTTTGATTGTGATACACATTGACACAAGTTGAGTCTTCTGAAATTTAGTGATCTGTTTAAAGCATCTATGGATACTTGTTAGAAAATTTCTAGTAAATACTTAAATACTGAGTTTTTTAGGTAAATGACTTCTTTCAAATGCTGTACTAATTATAATTTGTAATAATATAGACACTTTTTAAAAATTGGAGTTTCACTCTATCGCCTAGACTGGAGTGCAGTGGCATGTTCATGGCCACCACAGCCTCGACCTACTGGGCTCAGGCGATCCTTCCACCTCAGCCTTCCAAGGAGCTGGAACTACAGGCACCCACTACCATGCCTGGCTAGTGTTTTAATTTATTGTGGAGATAAGGTCTTGCCAAGTTGCCCAGGATGATCTTGATCCCCTGGGCTTAGGCAATCCTCTCACTTTGACCTCTCAAAGTGCTGAGATTACAGGCGTGAGCCACTGTGCCCAACCTGATGTAGACACTTTGGAAAATTGGACCATCTTTTTATGGAAATGACAGTTGATGCCTCAGTCACCTATTGGGTCTCCAGGAGAACCCTGGAGAAATATTGTTGACCCATTTCCTACAGACTTGTGCCACTTGGACCATACTTATTCTTACTACTATCTCATTCATGTCTTTCTGCCAACAAGCTATAACTAATCCACGTATGTTATTACTTCCTCTGAGGGCATCTGCATTTTAATACGTCTCTTTGAATACATAAAAGGTACTAAAGACATAATGGTCTAGATATATAATGGGAGAATTTTATTATAATGTGGATTTTCTTTTTAGGACAGGAAGGGATCAGAAGAGCACTTCCAACACACCCGACACACACCTTCTAATTAGCCATATGTTAATGAGGCCAACCCTCACCCTCAGATGAAAACCAGAGTCATCTGGATTTTGTGAGATCCTGTACTCTACCCTTCCAGTACAGTGAGAACATTTCATTAGGTAGCATTTTGCAAACAATCAGCTGTTATTAGAATACTCTTCAGTCCCAGAATCTCATTATTTCATGAGGTAAGTATGAATATTTTTTAGTTATTAAAAAAAAAAACAATTTAGATGGAATTGGAAGTCATTATCCTAAGTGAAGTAAGGCAGTAACAGAAAAGCAAATATCACGTGTTCTCATGTATAAGCGGGAATTAAGCTATGTGTCCACAAAGGCATACAGAGTGGTACAGTGGACAACGGACACTGGGGTCCAGGGGTGGGAAGGGGATGTGAAAGCTGCCTTCCAGGTATAATGTATACTATGGGGGTGACAAGTACACTAGTAGCCCAGACTTCTTCACAACAAATGCAGTCCATCTGTGTAATCAAAGCCACTTGAACCCCTAAAGTTATGGAGACACACATAACTTGTGTGTGTGTGTGTACATAGTTCTGTCACCTCAGTTTTCCCAGTCCGTTTAATGGTGCTTTCTTCACCTTCCTTTTGCAACAAAATTCGTGTACTAAATCCCTGTCTGAGCATCTGCTTCTGAGGGAAACGAACTTTAGACTCCTGGGCAAGTTCATTTGCAACTAGCAGACAAAACGCCACTTCTGCATTCCGCCCCCTGCTCTGAGACACTCTCCCTCCTGTTTCCACTCGTGGATCTGTCATGGGGCTCAGCGTACCTCATGCTTGCTGTTACGTCTCGTGAATTGTAAGGGCTTTGAGGACATGGACCACATCTCTCATCCTTGTCTCTCCAGGCCCCCATAAATACTTGCTAAGTGTAACTCCCATTGGCTCTGCAATCTTCTTCCAGGGAGAATGCTTCAGCTCAAGATATTTTACCAAATGCAGCAAGAAGGATGGAGTAGATGAGGAATGGTGTTCTGGAAGGAGGAGAGGAGAAAAGCCACCTTGATCACTTATCCACATTACCATGTAATCCCTGACTATGGCTAAAGCAACTGTGTTACTGTGTTTTAAATTCTCCATCTCTAAAGTGGAGATTAAATAATGTTTATCAGGATTCAGTGTTGGAAAAGTGCTTTGAAACTCCAGAAAGACTCTATATGATTAAAAGAGTAGCCACTGTTCCATCATTTAAATAATCTCATTGGCAAAAATCACACATTAGTCATCACAGTGGAGTATTTGTGTATTCACTGAGCATCTTTCATCTGAGAGCATCACCATGGTTTGTAAACAAGAACTCCACATATTCCTTGTGACAACATCCAAACTGGTTCTTTACATGAATGAATAAACTGAGTTCTGGAATTGCTAAACAGCTTGTTTCCAAATATCCAGGGTTGGGGGCAAGAGATATGTGACAGTTAGGCAAGTGAGTCATCAAGAGATAGTCTTGTGTAAATATTTGGGTAGATGAGACAAATAGATCAGTGAGGCAGAACCAGAAGTAAAATAGTCCTGTCTCCTCCCTTCCCCGCTCCTCATAGAAACAATCTGGGACTCCCAATGGAGACTCTGGGAAAAGTGCCAACGAATAACAGGTTTCATGGAATATTTAGCATTTGCTCTTTGCTCTGCAGCTCTCTCTGTACATTCCTTAGAAGCCCACTCAAGTGGCCCCTTATTTTTCATGCTTTTGACAATAAAATGAATTGTACCTTGTAGCCAGACAATGCAGGAAGGCTTCTGCACCTTTATGAAAGACAGATGCGTGAGGCATACATTCAAACATTATGGTAAAATAAGATCCCTCCATTTCAGCATCTGCTCTGCAAACATAGAAAGATTCCTTCTGCAAGACGCGTGGCAGACACCCACTGGTCAGGAGATGCCAGCTGCTCCTGGTCATGCCCTGTATTCATAGATGAATTCCCTCTTTTCTGGTGGATTGCCCAGCTGAGGGGTGTGAGTGACTTGTGTTGTCTCTCCCAGACTAGTCCCCAGAGAGCACCAAAGTCATCACCACAAGGCACTAGGAGCGCTAGGAACCAGCAGATTCTCATCCTGGTTGTGCCTGCTGTGTGGCTTTGGAAAAATTTCATTCCCTGTGTCTCAGGTCCTCGGTGTAAGATGAGGGGTTTTAGGTAAATCTGTAATATTTCATCTGTACCATGAAGCCCCTGCATTTCAGATTTCTCCGTAGTCATTTAAAAAGTCCCAAAAGGCAAAACACCAAGGTACCCAACCCAGCTACAATCAGTTCCTTTACTTTTTCTGTTCTCTCTTTTATATGTTGAACTTCCATATAAGAGTGCATGGAGTGGAGGAGGGAACATGGGCATCTACTGACTTAAAAAAGAAGTTTGAAAATCACTGGTATTGAAATCTACATTTCCTCACTTTCAAAACACAAAAAAATTGTTTAATAGTTCTGGCATCCTGATTCTTTCATCAGAGCAGAATGGAATTTAGCCATGTCAGTGCAGAGAGACCCTCCAGCAAAATGAGTTAGTCAGTCAAGAGCTCCCGGGAAGATTCCTAGAATCAGCAATACCTCCCCCCACACACACCTGCCCCACCAGTTCCCACATACCATTAAGCCTCAGAAGAGGTTTCCTGGCAAAGGGTGCGAGGCTCTCTTCTCTTCTGTTAACTTAATTGTAAAGAATCTCCAGTTCCCAAGCCATCTTTCATATTCAGAAACCTCTGTAACTCTTAATAAGTCACTCTTTCCAAGACACACAAGATTAATAGTCAGCTTTGTGGAACCTGCTGGCAGAACAGCCCCATAGACCTAGAAATGTGATGTTTAATGTTTAATGTTTTCATTTCATGACATTCCTTTCAATGGGGAAGAAAACACTGATAATATCTGAAAGCATGTATTGCAGTGCTAGACTCCTTGGGATTAAATCCTGGTGTACTTCTCACTAACTTTTTGGACTTGGACAAGTTCCTTGACTTCTCTGTGCCTAAGTCTACACATCGGTAAACAGAGAATAATGATAATAATTAAAATACTTATCTACTTCTCAGGATTGGTATGATTATTAAATGAGTTAATAAATTTCCATGCTCATGGATTGGAAGAATCAACATTGTAAAGATGTCCATCTTACCCAAGGCAATCTACAGATTTAATGCAATACCCATCAAACTACCAGCAACGTTCTTCTCAGACCTAGAAAAAACAATACAGGAATTCATATGGAAACACAAACGACCAAGAATAGCCAGAACAATCCTCAGCAAAAAAAACAAAGCAGGAGGTATCACATTACCAGACTTCAAACTTTACTATAAAGCTACAATCATCAAAACAG
>CAUYQG010185907.1:0-64790 GCA_963574415.1 Tarsius wallacei
AATTTTAATTGCTATTTTACATTTCAAAAAATTAAATAATATTTTTTTTATAACTTTATATTTGATAAAGCACCTAAAAATTTTTTTTAAAAAAAAAAAAAAAAAAAAAAGCTTTTCCTGGACATCAGGTGCACAGAACTGTATTGATTCCATAAGTTCTCATGTTAGGCACATTACTGTATGCCATTTTAAGCCTCACCATCTCATTCCCCTCCCCAGCAAAAACAAAACAAAACAAAAAACAGGAAAAAAAACCCCATCACTGTCAGGTAAGCAATATTATTATCTCCATTTTACAGATGAAAAACTAAAACTGAAAGCTGAAAGGCAAAATAATGTGCTAAAAGTGTGGAGATTTGTGGAGATTTGTCTGACTCTAAAGAACATGGTCTTAACAATTGTACTCTACACTATACCTGAATCTAACAAAATGCAAGTTGATTGGTCCAGGCTTGAGATTTCAAGAAGAAAGAAATCAGTGAGGATAACATGGTCATATGGGAGATGTAAATGGGTTAAATTTGGACACAAAGAAGCACACTGAAAATTTCAGATAAAAACTAAATAATTACATAAATAGATACTATTTAATAAAATACTTTTTTGTTTTTATTCTTAAACTAATTTGTAGTCAACTTTTACAGTAATTTTGTTTCCATAATTACTATTAATTACTATTAAATTATTATTACTATTAATATTATTATTGAAATTACTATTAACTTTAGAAAGTTTTAAAACATTTCTCAGAATTCAAGCTTTGAATGATTAATTCCTTTCCTAAAGCCTCAATTTAAATGATCTCTTGATATAAAAATACATTTTTTGTGTGTCACGTGGAGAAAATAATTAAAATATAAAAACAGGTTCTAATGCTTCCAGCAGATATTTTTTAATGCATGTTTTACTTAAAAATCATGTCTATATATTTATATATTTATTTTTCTCACTAAATATTCCCTTCCCTTTTCTCTCTTGCTGTTCTCAGCCACAGCCTTGTATTCCCAAGAGTCCTCCCAGGTAAAACATCTGAAAGCTTGTTTATTACTGACACAATTACCCAGCTGATAAGGAGACATTGAGGGCCTTTTCCCCACCATTCTCCTCCTTCTCTGGTGAGAAAATCAAGTTCTGCCCACACTGGTTCTCTTCTCCCCGGTCTGAGGTGGGACACAGCAAGGCAATAATGCAGTTTTATCAAGGCTCAGGCACAATCATGCTCTAGAGAATTTGTGTTTCAAGTAATTTATGGGGAGCCACCTCCAAGGGAGATCATGGAAGCTCAGTTTCAATTGGAGGTGATCTGGAAGACTCAGCATCTGTCAATGAGCAAGGAGATTTCAAGAAGAAATCTATTTATGGTGATGCATAAATAGAAATCACTCTGCACCCTCCCCTTAGCCTATGTACTTTTTCTCTGATGCTTCCAGCTATGATATTTCTCACTGATCTCTTACTCTTCTTGCTTTCTCTTTTATGGGATTCTCTCCTTTCCTTATCAAATATGTGTGCATGTGGAGGAGTGCACTCCTTCCTGAAGGTGAATGGGAAACATCCCCTTTCTCACCGATGTGTCCCCACCCTCTCCCACAAAAGCCCCAGCAGGATTAGATGGTTGGGAAGCGTCTTGGTGACATGGCACTGATACCCTCACAGACTGAAAAGCATTTCTAATTATGTCTGTAACATTAATGAAGTAAGTAATTCAGAAAATATTTCTTGGATGCTTGCCACATGCTAGGCACACTTCCAGGCACTGAGGGTACAGCAGTCAGCAAAACACATTATATTCCAGTGAAGGAATAATAAAAGCAAAATAAAAAATAAAACATATAGTATGTTCTTTAGTAATTAGCAGTATATATAAAAATAAGGCAGGAAAGGGGGAAAGGAATAATAGAATGAGAAGGTCAATTTTTTGTTTGTTTGACAGGCTTTTTATTGATTTTTTGCAACATGATGTTTCCTATGCCTTGGGTGTCAGGCACTGTCACAATGCAAACCTGACTCTGAAAGGGCAGCCTCACAGATCTTACAGGCTCCAGACTAAGAGAAGCATTTTAATTTTTGTCCCAATTCTACTAGAAGATCAATTTTTAAAACTGTCTGGGAATGTCTTATTGACAATATATCATTTGAGTAAGAGTGTCAAGCAGGTGAGAGAATGAATCAGTGGCTATGTAGGGGAAGAGGCAGACAGAACAGTTTATGCAAAGGTCCTGACCAAGAGAATACCCAAAGTGTTCAAGGAATAACAAAGGGAGCAGTGTGACTGAAATGGAGAGCCAGTGAGGCAGTAGAATATGAGGTATGTGGGGTGAGGTTGTGGGATGCAGAACATAGAGGGCCTCTTGGGCCACCATAAGGATGTTTTTGGCTTTCACTCTGAGTGAGATGGAAACCACTGCACGTTTTGAGTAGAGAAGTGACAAAATTTGACTTATGTTTGGACAGAGTCAATATAAAACTAAGAATATTTTCAAAACAAAATGAGCATATTTATTCAAGTTGAAGAGTACTTAGAATCTTACTTGCACCAGTCACTGTGTGAAAGACAAAATTGTGTAAGAAAGTATCCACGTTTTCAAGAATTTGGCAATCTACTGAAAGAGACAGACCAAACATTTGGAAAGCAAGTCAGTGCTATAGAGAGATGAAAGATTACAATCCTGGGTAAAGGACTTTGAACCATTAAGAAGAAGGCCAGTAGGAATCTTCCAGAATGGTTTCAATAGAGAAGAAGGAACTAGGACTTCAAGAAATGAAAAAGTGTGTCGAGAGTGGGAAGGATTAGACAAATGTGATCATTTTAATATGTCCACAATTTCCCTGAGATCCTTTCCCTCAGAAATGATTCTTAGTCACCCTTCCCTTGAATACAGCCTGGACTTGGTGATTTACTTCTAACAAACAGAATATGGGTAAAGTGATGAAGGGCAAATCTAAGGTTCGGTTATAAAAAGATTGCAGCTTTGGTCTTGGGTATGATTTCTGGCTCTCTCTCTCTCTCTCTCTCTCTCTCTCTCTCTCTCCTTCTCCCTCTTTCCCTCTCTCTCTCCCCCCACCCCCCTCCTCTTTCTCCTCTTTCCCCATTCTTCCTTCTCTCCTTTCCTCTCTTCTTCTCTCTTCCTCCCTCTTTCTCTCTCTTTCTTTCACCTTCCTATCATCATTCACTCTGAGGTAAACCATTTTTTATCTGTTCCATACAGAAACCAACATGGAGAAGCACTGAAGATGACTGACAGTAGCCACATGAGTGAGCTTAAAGCAGATATGTCAGCCCCTTCAGAGACTACAGCCCTGGCAGAAAGTCTGACAGCAAAGTGATGACAGATGCTGAGTCATAACCAGGCAGCTATGTCATTCCCAAATTCTTAACCTTCAGGAAATGTGTGAGATAGGACAGAAACTGGAAGCATTTCTTTTCCCTGCAAACCAGAGCAAGACAAGGTTGCCCAGTCTCACTCCTCCTGTTCAACACTGTGTTGGAAGTCCTAGCTAGAGCAATTACACAAGAGAAGGAAATCAGGGATATCCAAAAGGAAAGGAAGAAGTAAAGTTATCCCTTTGCTGACGATATGATCCTATACCTCGAAAATCCAAGAAAATCTATCAAAAACCTGCTTTCACTGATAAAGAACTTTGGAAAATAAATGTGCAAAAGACAGTTGATGTCTTATACACCAACAACAAGTAGGCAGAGAACCAAATAAAAAGCACAATCTCATTCACAATAGCCACACAAAAAAATAAAATACCTCGGCATCTTCCTAACCAGAGAAGTAAAAGACCTATACAATGAAAACTACAAAACACTGCTCAAAGAAAGCCAAGAAGGCAAAAACAAATGGAAAAGTATCCCATGCTCATGGATAGGAAGAAACAACATTGTTAAGATGTCCATCCTACCAAAGGCATTCTACAGTTTCAACACAATACTCATTAAATGACACACATCATTCTTTTCAGACCTGGTAGCAACAATACAGAAATTCATATGGAAACATAAATGACCACAAATAGCCAAAACAATCCTCAGAAAAAGAAACAAAGTGGGAGGTATCACACTTTCAGACTTTAAACTTCACTATAAGGCTACAGAACAAAACAGCCTGGTATTGGTACAAAAACAGGCATATAGACCAATGGAACAGGATAGAGATTCCAGAAGCAAAACCTCAATTTCCCAACCAACTCATCTTTGACAAAGCCTCCACCAACAACCACTGGGGAGAGGAGAACCTATTTAGTAAATGGTGCTGGGAAAACTGGCTGACCACATGTAGAAGATTGAAACAGGACCCCTACCTATCACCAAACACAAAAATCAGTTCTAAATGAATCAAAGACCCAAATGTAAAACATCAAATTATAAGTCTTAGAAAACATATGAGACACCCTTTACGGAAATCAGAGTAGACAACCAATTCCTGATCAAAACCCCAGTCCATGCCATAAGATATAAGATAGACGAGTGAGACCTCATTAAACTAAAAGTCTTCTGCAAGACAAAATAAACCTTCAAGAGAGCAGGGAGACAGCCATAGAATAAGAAAAACTGTTTGCCAACTGTATATCTGCCAAAGTCTTAACATCCAGAATCTACAAGAAACTCAAATGTGCTGAAAGGAAAAAACAAACAGCCCCATTAAAAAGTGGGCAAAAGACTTGAATAGACATTTCTCAAAAGAAGATGTACAGGTAGCCAACAGACACATGAAAAAGTGCTCAGCCTCACTAATCATCAGAGAAATGCAGATCAAAACCACACTGAGATACCATCTAACCCCAGTAAGAATGGCCATCATTAGTAAAAAAAAAAAAAAAAACTGGCAAGGATACGGAGAAAAGGGAGCACTTTCACACTGCTGGTGGGAATGCAAACTAGTTCAGCCTCTATGGAAAACAGTGTGGCGATTTCTAAAAGAACTAGAAATTGATCTTCCGTATGACCCAGCAATCCCTCTACTGGGAACATACCCAGAGGAACTCAAATCATTCTACAAAAAAGATACCCGCACTGCGTGTTTATTGCAGCACTCCTCACGATAGTAAAAATATGGAACCAATTGTGCTACCCATCGAAACTGGACTGGATTTTTAAAATGTGGTACATATACATGATGGACTATTACACAGACATAAGAAAGGACAAACATATGGACTTCGCAGCAAATTGGATGGATTTAGAGTCTATCATACTTGGTGATCTATCACAGAGGCAAAGAACTGAGTACCACATGTTCTCACTTATAGGCAGACCCTGAACATTTACCATAAAACTATAAGAAAGGGATTGGCAGTAGAGGGATACTACTAGGGGAGGTGGGGGGCACACAACATCAATAAGGATACCTGATCTCAAACCTGGCAAAGTGGGGACCCCAGGGAGGCCCAAACTTTACCTGTATGATGACCACTTATATACCTAATCCTGAATTGTACCCCACATCTTTAAAATAAAATTTAAATTTTTTTTAAAAAGTCATTTTTTTTAAGCTGCTAAATTTGAGGGTAATTTGTTACTCTGTAGTAGATAACTAACACAAGGTCTATTCATTTTTTTCCTCCTTCTAACTTTTTTATTTTAAAGATATGGGGTACATTTCAGGGTTAGGTATACAAATGTTCATTATGCAGTATCCTTGTTAATGAGGTATGCTCCTCCCCCTTCTCCAGGCAGATTCCCACTACTGCCAATCCCACCCCGCCCCAGCAGTTTTCCACTACTGCCAATCATTCTTTTATAGCATTACAATAATTGTCCAAGGTCCACTTATGAATGAGAACACGTGATACTCAGTTTTTTGTTTCTGTGAAAGATCATTCAGTGTTATAGACTCTAAGTCCATCCAGGTTGCTGCAAAGTTCATGATTTTGTTCTTCTTTATGCTGCATAATATTGCATCCTGTATATGTACCACATTTTTTTAATCCAGTCCTCTTTTGATGGGCAGCACAGTTGGTTCCATGTTCTTGCTACTGTGAACAGTGCTGCAATAAACATACATGTACAGGTATCTTTTTTATAGAGTGATTTGAGTTCTTCCGGGTATATTCCCAGCAGGGGAATTACAGGGTCGTATGAAAGACTGATTTTTAGATCTTTAGGAATCACCACACAATGAAGTCGGAAGAAAAAGGACATTAACTTGAGAATAGAAATTTTAATAGGTTTATATTTTTAAATATGGGAAACTTTAGTCATTAATTCATTTCATTTACAATTAAAAAGAAAATATGTGGAGTGCCCAAAATATCTTAGGCATTGTTGTATCGGTTATGCAGGTGAATTAGTAAGTCTTTTCCTGTTCTTTCTTTATAAGTAGAACTCTATATTCCCATGGATCTCAGTGTCTAATGATTGTCTATCCCAGAAACTGGAAGTGGTAAATTCTAAGGGCAGACACAAAATTTTCAATATAAATTTGCTTTTCAGAGCAAAATTGAGTCTCTCTCTTTTGCCATATTGAAGGAACTTTTTTTTAACCTTAAAAAACTGTTGGAATTAAAAAGTAAAGACTGCTATAGGATGTTCTGCAAAGCTGTCTCCTTTTTAACTGGGTAAAGAGCTGTATTACAACTGGTATACCACTTTCAAAGTTTCTTCTTCCTCTTTTTGTAGATTGATATTTTTTCATAAAATGATATATACACCTCTTAAATAAGTTAAGAAATGTTCAGGTAAGAATTTTTTAAATTACCCATATTATATCACTCATTAGTAACTACTTTCACTATTAGGTAAGCAATATTTCAGACACAAAAGAGTGGATAGAAAGATGAATAAGAGATGGATAGGTAGATAAATAAATGGAGGCAGAAATTTTTTTTTTTTTTTTTTTTTTTTTGAGTTGGAGTCTCACTCTGTTGCCCAGACTGCAGTGCAGTGACACACTTCTGGCCACCGCAGCCTCGACCTGCTGGACTCTGGCGCTCCTTTTGCTTCAGCTTTCCAAGTAGCCAAAACTACAGACGCGCACTACCACGGCCAGCTAATTTTTTTTATTTATTGTAGAGATGAGGCCTTACCAAGTTGCCCGGGTGGGTCTCAAACCCGCTGGCTCAGGCAATCCACTCACCTCAGCCTCCCAAAGTGCTGGGATTACAGGCTGAGCCACCAAGCCCGGCCTCAGAAATAATTTTATACAAATGGTATCATGCCATAACATGTTACTTTTAAAATTTATACTAAAAAGTAGTTTTTAAAAAGATATAAAAAAACTAAATAAATTGCTGAATGTTGCATAAATATATAATTATTAAGATAGAAGATATTTTTTCCAAAAAGATAAAACTAAATTTAGAAAAGCAGTAATTGTGAAAAATATTAAGAAGTTGAAGTCATTGTGGTTCTTTTTAACTAAATGTGTCAAGTTTAGTCAATATTGATTGACTGCTTTTTCTGAAAAGTGAGAAAATTAGCATTCCCACTTACCTACCCTGCCTCATCTCCAGATTTTATGATTTTGTTTTAATAACATGAAATTACATATTATTTGCCTTCTGTTCTGAATATCTTACCAGTTTCCTCTTAGTTTTGTATTTATATGCATTAGTATTAACACCAATACCAATACAGTCAGTTGGTTATACTTCATCACTACTCTTTTAAAAATATATAACAATTACATCGTCCTTGAATTCTTACATATTTAGAAATATCTGCCTATTCCTTTTATACCTAAACAACAATTTGAATGGTTATAAAAGTTATAGATCACTCTTCTTCAAAACCTTATAGACTTTCCTTCCTTTCTTCCTTTCTTTCTCTTTCTTCCTTCCTTCCTTCCTTCCTCCCTTCCTCCCTTCCTTCCTTCCTTCTTCCTATCTTCCTTTCTTGGCATTTAATGTTGCTTTAGAGAAGTCTGAGGTTTATTTTTTCAACCTTTATGACTGGGTAACTATTTCTTTGTCATCAAAGATCTATGAGAATTGATGGGCACTATGTAAGAACAAATGACAAATATGGACACAGCATCTCATGCTAAGCATGAGCAAGATGAAAATACTTTGCATGGAAACTGCTCAAATATATCACGATGATAAAAGTTCAAAATATGAGTGAAAAAGATAACAAACGAACCCAATATGGAAGATAGTATAACTCAAGGAGCAAATGGTGAAGTTAGTCAATCTACAAAGACGTTTGTTTTTGCTGTTCTTTCCCATGTTCCCATATCATTTTTGGCAGTTTGGCTACCTTTCAATCTCATGACTCTAAATCAGGACATGACTTAGAAACAGAAAATTTAAGTCTAATAATTTTGCCACTGTGTTTGTAAATGTTGCACGATTTGGTGAATATAAAGTTTGAGATAGCGATTAGGTTGAGTAGGGCTCTGTGGACATTTTGTATCACACCTTGAGACAAGCCCTTAGAGGTCCTGCCTCACTGTGTGACCATCCTCGTGCAAGGAGATCCACAATCAGGCTAGTCTTATTCAGAAGCAAAGTAAATGCAGTGTGTGAAAGGATGGCCTGGCCAAAGCCCTCTACTCTGGTGGACTTTCTGCCAGTGAAGCCTGTGCTATCAGTCTAGAGGCAAAGTCCAGCTAGTCACAGCAGCAACTTAATCTTTGTTCATGGCCAGTATCTGTTGTGACAGGCCAGTGCCCATGCTATTCTAATTATTAGGTAGTTATTAAATATTTTATGTAACCCCCTGTATTAATTTTTCATTGCTATCTAACAAATTACCACAAACTTAAACTTAACAGTTTAAGATAGCGGCCATTTATTAACTGTCATTCCACAGATACTAAGTTTGAGTGGGCTCAGGTGGCTTCTCTGCTCAGGGTCTCACAAGATTTTAAACAAAGTATCAGCCAGGTTCAGTTCTCATTTGGAGCTCTGGGTTCTCTGCCTAGCTCATTCAGATTGTTGGCAGAATTCAGTCCCTCTTGGTATAGGACTGTGGTTCCCATTTTCTTGCTGATTGTCTAATGGGTGTTGCTCTCAGCTCCTAGAGGTCACCATAGGGTCCTGACCATGTGGACCTCTCACAACATGGCAACTTCTTTCTTCAAAGCTAGCAGGAGAATCTCTAGTAGGACTATATCTCTGTCTCTAATAAGAGGACTATACAGAGAATCTCTATGTAGTCTTACATAAGATAGCGTAATCATAAGAGTAACTATCATATCACATTCAGATGTCCCACCCACACTCAAGAAGAGGTGATTATACAAGGCAAAAACAACAGTCAGGGGGAATCTTGGAGAGCATCTTAAGAATTCTACCTACCACAGTCTACTGCATTGCTTGCTTTGATTTCTTGCCTGCCTGAACTTTTAGGTTCTTTCAAACCACTCATGTTTAGCTGTACTCCAGTTCCTGATCCCTTTCTAGCTAGCTCTGTTTTGTAGGATGGTCACTCACAGGCATTATAATAACATTTACTCGGCACAAGTTTTGATAAAACTTCACTAAAATTGCATTTGAAAACAGTATAGAACATTTTGGGGGAAAATAAAAGATGAGCTGATATACAAAACTGAATATCACCTTATCCCCACTATGATAACTGTATATATATATTTTTTAATGGAAATTAAATGTTGGCGAGGATGTGAAAAATTTGGAACACTTTTACATTGCTGGTGGGAATGTAAAATGTTTCAGCTACTGTGGAAAACAGTTTGACAGTTCCTTAAATGTTAAACATAGACTTACCATAAACCCAGCAATTCTACTTCCAGATATATAATCAAAGGAATTGAAAACTAGTACTCAAACAAATACATGTATACTCATGTTAATAGCAGCACTATTTACAATGGCCAGAAGGTAGAAACAACCCAAATATCTATCAATGAATCAATGATGAATAAACAGTGGCGTATACATACAATGGAATATTATTATTCAGTCATAAATAATGAAATACTGATATATTCTACTACATACATGGATCTCAAATACAAAGTGAGAAAAGCCAATCACAAAAGATTGCATATTATAGAATTTCATTTATATGAAATATCCAGAATAGGCAAATCCCTAGACACATAAAGCAGACTGGCAGCTGCCAAGGACCAGAGGAAGAAGGGCGCAGCATGCAACTGCTTTATGAATATAGGATTTATTTTGGCAGAGATGGAAATGTTTCCGAAATGGGTAGACATGGTGGTTGCAAAACATTGTGAAAGTACTAAATGTCACTGAATTGGTAACTTTAAAAAGGTCAATTTTATATTATGTATTTCTAACACATAACACTTTCTTTCCCATGATGAAGAGTAAGAGAAATTCATGCAAGCATTTAATCCTATATTGTTGCAACAAATATAAGTAGCAAATGTTTATACTCTTTCTTCCTGACATAAACATGAATTGGAACATGCAAAGACCAAGAAGAACTTGATTAAGAGAATTATAGAAGTTCCAATGTGAATCTCTGAGCATACTCAAGGGTAGAATAAAAATAGAAATAAAGAACAATTAAAATTGTAAAAAAGACAACCAGTGATGCCTAAGCATGATATTTCTGTTGCTCTCATAACATATACTACCTTCTCCAAGGCAATATGCAAATGGAGTGATCAGATCAGTGTTTACTGGAATTTATACTATTATTTTAATGATGCTTTGACCTGATTTTAAATTCATGCTGACACCTTTTTTTTTTTTTCTAAGATGTGGGATAAAAATTCAGGTATGTTGACACCTTTAATCCCCTTTACATATTAATTTTGGATTTTCTTAAATTAATAAAGGAATAAGCACTTCAAAATATCAATGTAGATATCCACCAGCAGTCCTCTTTTGGCAATGTCACATCTGTGTCTACAAAACAAAGTCTGAAAACAACTGCAATGACATATTCTAATAATTGTACTCCATTCCACACAGCCCAGGGTTCCTTGGGAGTCACCACAGGGAATGATGAGGTGAAGCAGAAAGAAGGCGCACTAGTGTAAGACTTCCAGACCCCCTCCAACATCCACCCACCTCAGCAGCTCCTCTTTCTATATGTCTTACATAGTATGTTTCCTGATAAGTTGTTATCTGAAAAGTATTTTAAAATTTGATGTGCAATTTATACAAATGAGTGGAAAATATTAAAATGCACCTATTGGTAATAAGTATATACTCAAAATTAATTGTAATATTGAGACAAATATAGAAAGCGTGGGATATGTTGAAAGCAGTGAATCTTTAGTTTCAATTGAATGTTTATTAAATTTTATCAGTTGAGAGAAAAGCCAGCAAAGAATAAATATTTTTTAATGTACAAAATACTGAAAATATTTCAATGAAAATTATGCCTAGAAGACAAGGCAAAGTTACCAATTTTATATTTTGTAATTCTCTGAGAACCAAATCAACCATAAAACATGCAAGACAGTTGTTCGACTTCTGCTCATGAGATCTCTAAATATATTCTCAGAAATGTGCAATGCACAAAACCAAAGGACTAGCTAGCTTTATGTTTCTCAGTCAGACGGAGAAAAAGCATAATCACTTGATCCTGCCTCAGTTATCCAGCTTATATAGCTGACACTACTATCCTTCTGTGTCGGCCCTGCTAATGATAAGCCTAGAACCTGAGAAGTTTTTCCATATACGTAGGTATTGCAAACTCAGCCCAAGAATACTTATAATATCTCAGGCTAGTACCAAAATTTTGATATTTATGTGTCCTATTTCTTTAATTGCACTAATACTATAATTTACACTATATAGTTTATACTATACTTTAAAGCACAGGTCATAGCCTGTGTGTCTGGGTCTCCCCACAGCATTAACTCATGACTGATATGAATGAATGACCGTGAAACAGCAGTGGACAGTGTGCTGATGTCAGTGATCCTCATCACAATGGCTATCACAATGGAAAATGCAAACACCCAGGACTCTTAGTACCAACTCGAATAGGAACAAAATGCTGAATATGTATGAATGCTCAACCTGACATCAGCAGGAAACCCACAACCTTTAACAGAAAATAAATCTCTCTGAAAGAACAAACATGTGATACTACCAGGATTAAAAACTTTATCCCTAAAAGCCCCAAAGCAGTCACAAATAATATAATGGACCCAGGACCAAAAGGGCAATTTGCTGCTAAGAGCAAAGATTTAGAACTGGAGAGGAGCTCTGGCCAGATTTAAATAATAGCAGAAGGATCAACAATAAGAGATGGTAAAGGATCAACTGACCGTCTCGTGTGTTGATCCATAAAGCAGAAGTGAAACAGATGCCAACAGCTTGATTTGAGTCAAGTTGTTTTAAAAAGCACTTTCAGTTCGAGGTTCCATGTCATTAAAGTTATTCTGAAAAGTAGGTAAGGTTATTCAGCTGTATAGTTTTAAAAATATAGACCATGGCCTAATTAGATGGGGCAGAGGATTTGGTCTTTGTTAATATTTGATTTTTACTAAGTTCACATATGGGACTGTTATACAATTCACGACGGTTGATCACTGAATTACAAAATGTACATGTGTTCAAGTATATATATTTATTCAGAAACCTATTTTGAAATAAATTGCCCTTTGAGAAATTGTAATTCTTGACACAAATGTATATTTATTATTACATGACAAGCTTATAGAATATTTCTTCAGATACTTCCATGAAACATCTAATAATGGAGTCCAAGAAAATAATTAGAAACCTGCATGTTAAGCCAGCACCAGGTTCAAAATGGTAAAAAAATAGTTACTACTTGTAGTGTTCTTACTATGGCCAAAATGATGCTAGTAGACTCTTTTAAATGATTCATTTTATGTAATTATCACAATAATACAGTAAGGTATTATTACTGTAAGGTAAGTAATTACTATCTACCTGTTACAGATGAGCTATGTAGACAGAAGAGAATTAAGTAACTTGCTAATCATCATCCCATTAGAAAGGGAATCTGACTTTCAACTAAGGCTTTCTAATTTCAAAACTAATACTTCTGACCACTGGTCCATCCCAGAAGTTGGAGAAAAATATCCTCACTAACATCAGAACAAGATATATGCTTAATGTTTTTCATTTTTATTTCAAAAATTACTTCTCCTTAAGATGCAATTTTAAAGACCTGATGTATTAAGTTGGATTTTAAAGTATCTTGAGACCGTGGTTTTTTTGCCCTTTAAGCATAAATATCTTCTTTTATTACAAAAAAATGGGAAAAATAGATATTCACCTTACAAAAGAACGTTCAAGCCTAGTTACTTACCAAGGCTTCATTTGCATTTGGACCCTAAAATCCTCCCCACCCCCCCGTCACACCTCATATCCTGTATTTCTGATTTTCCTCCAGGAACGAGGACTCAACTCCTGCTCCATGACTGTGCTTGGAATTTCACTGCTGAGTTTTTGGTCCTGCTAAAGTTTCTAAGAATGGTGGACTGGAGCCCTTGACCTTAATAATCTCATTTATCCTGGCTTTCTACTTGAAGCAATACTGTCCCTGACAGACAACCTGGTCATTCCTTCTTCTGTAGACATTGTCTGACTGAATTTCACTTTTTCTAAGAGTCCTTTTGCCTATTCCCTTTAAATACCTTCTCAAAATTCACCTCCAGAGAGCTCTCTGCAATCACTTGCCCCTCACAGTTTCCACTGTACCTTTCAATTTTTTACCGTTCACAATTCTTACAGTATATGCTACTAGAACAGAGGATGCTGTAGTGCTTTTACTAGGTTCGCTCCATTTGATTTCTGGTCCTTGAATGGCATAATGACATCAGGTGGGATTGGCTGGAGTCCTTTTTTGCCGCCATCATCAAGCTCCGTGGTTACAGGAGGACTTATCTTCTACCAGTTCACTGCCTCTCCTCTGAAGGCAGTCTCCCATCTCATGTGCTAGACCCACTAATATCCCATAGAAGAATATTTTAAGTTGTCTGTGGATTGCCTGCAATCCTATAGAGCCAGCTTACTCTCCATGCTCAACTCCCATCCTCTTGACTATATGAGACTTTCAGAGCTTAAAACTAAGGTCATGTGCAGCACTTAACCTCCAGATGAACAAGCTACGGCTTGCTCACTGAGACCTTTGAAATTAAACACTTTTATTTCTCCGACTCTTTTCTTATCTTTGTTTTCTTAATCAGATTTATGTTCCTCTCTTTTCTCCTTTCTCCCTCTTCTCCCTCAAGGTGCAGGTGCCCACACATCTGTTCCTTCAGTGTGGTAAAGGTATGGAAAGATGCTTTTCCCCAGCCTTCTTCCTCCTCATACCCTAAGCTCCTTGAAATGGGCAGGAGTAAGAAGTTCTCTTTGATATTCACTTGAATGTTTTTAATATCTTGATTACTCTATGCTTTTACATCTTTTATTCATGCACACTCTAAATACCCCCTTTAAATTATATAATCAGTGAGGATAAGGACAGTATCTGTGATTGCTGGTGGGACTGACTTTCTTCTTTTATTTCCCAGACATGATTCTCTGAACTCTCCTGACTTTCTTCACCCAGCTGACTTTAAGATCAGATGAAATTATGAGCATCACCCTCAGACTGTGCACACAACTATGCAGAATGGGACCGTTCAAATGACAAGCATCCTCTTTGGAAGAAGCGATGATCTGAGCTAATGGATTCTCTCAGATTTAGGTACCTTATGCTATCACCTACCTTAGAGACATCTCTCTTCTAGTAATACTAATTTTCTAAAAATCTACCTATAAACTCATACTCAAATGCAGACAGACAGTAGGAAATTCTAGATTCCAAGCCTGCTTCCACCATTTCCTAGCCCTATATCCTTGGGCAGTTCACTCAACTTTTCTGAGCATCAGTTTCCTCATGAGTTAAACAACATAATGTAAGCCAGTGCATGGCCCATACTAGGCTCTCAAAACATGTTAGCTATTTTTATAATTTATGTATCCAGAGCTCATGGGTCTTTTTGCACTCTCCAATGCCCTAAATATAGTTAAGAAATCTTCCAAACAGTTGCTTTATGATTATAGGGCTCTTGTTCCAAACAATCTAGAAATCTGCAAAGAAACTCATGAGTAGAATATGGTCATGTTTACATATTAAGCAGCCTTTCTGGCAATTCAGCAATAAAAGAAGTGCTCTAAAAGGGGGGAAGGGAATATGAAAAGAAAAAAAATCCCTTTGAAATAACGATTTCATCTTTTGTTCTGGCCTGTCTCCGGGTAAAGAAACGCCAATTCAGAAAGTCCCTGGAGCTAAGCAAATTCTCTACCATCAGCTCCTGGGCTGTGTCAGCAAACTGAAGTTCCCTTTCAGGAAATGTGAGCCCAGGAGTCTCCCTGAAGCGCTCTCCCTACCGGTACCACTGCCTTGCTGTACTTCTGAAGGCCACAGAGGGCATTGGGACCACTGCCAGGCCCTGCCCTCCTTGGCATGCAACCCAGGCAGGCATTTTGCCTGGTGTGCCAGCCTCTCTCCTTCCCTTGTTCTCTGCCTCCATGTCTCCCTCCTGGATATTAAACTTATTGTGGTTTCATCTACTTTATCATCTCATTTGCTTTCTGATCTGATCCTAGGCTGCCATGTGGCTGATCAAAGGCAGATGTGAGCTCTCATCTTCACAAAAAAGCCCCTGTATTCAAACAAACATGTTAATTTATTGTCTCTTTGCCTGCAGTTCCCTTTCCTTGCTCTCTCCTACCATTTCTCAGTATCTTCATTCCCTCTCCAGGCCCCCTCCTGCTATTTACACTTTCTTTCTCCTCTCTTGTTATGACCTTTGTATTTTCACTTCTTTTAAAAATTTCCAGCTTCTGTCACTCATGTTCTATTGTAGGTTAAAATAATAAAATTGTTTTAACTCCCATTTCATTCTGCTCATACTTGGGGGAAAAAAAATCATGCCGGAAATGTTTCCCAAACCTCATAGATGTTCTTATTTTCGGCAGCCTAATTTGTTTTTAACGGTGGCATATGTTACAAAGTTCCATCCTTGTTTTCTTCTTGCCCATCTGCCCCTCTCCTTCCGTATCTCCTGCAGCTCCCCTCTGTGTCTCCCTGCCTGTCTCCCTCCTCTCAGGATCTGCCCTTCTCTTTGCCCTTTCCCTTCTCTCTCTCTCTCTCTCTCTCTCTCTCTCTCTCTCTCTCTCCTTTTCATGTCTCCTTCCTCTGAGAGAGTCACCCCTTTGCATTCTCTCCAAACCCTGCCATGCTGCTGCTTTCCTTTCTGTCGACTTTCTGCTGAGTTGCCATTTTCAAGGTTTAGAAATTCAGTAAATCCTTGATAGTTTGCCCTAATTTGGAAAGAAGGTCAATCCAAAATAATAGACCTGAGAAACAGAATATTTTACAAAAATCTCTCTGTTGAAGGATATTAAGTGGACACAATATGATTGTTGACAGAGAATAAAGAAAGCTATTCACAAACTACCAATAACAATTTACTGAGTTCTCAGGGCTGTGGGTGATTCAGAGATGAACAGCCTTGATCCCTGCCCTTGAGGGGAGTAAAATGTAGTACAGATAATACAGCATACTTGTGTATGACCTTAATAAAGGCAGAGTGTGTGAGAAGCCGATTTATTTGACAAACGTTAATCCCATACATTGTAGTTAGAGCTGTTGAAAACTCAAAAAGTAAATCTGACATAGACTTCACCCTCAGGGCACTTAGACTCTAGTGGAGGATCAATTTACACATAATTACCATGCAAAGCAAAAACCCACAGTGAACAAACAAACTGCACCCATGCGATAAAGGTCAATGAGATGCTCTGAGGGGAAAGAGATTAAATTAAGCAGGAAGATGGGGATGCTTCATGGCAGAGAAGCTACTTGATCTGGGTCTTGTCAGAGAATTTGAATTTGGTAGTTGGTAAAGGGTAAAACTTCTGCAAGGGCCAGATGGAAATAGGGCTTGTCTTAAGCCCATTTCAGTGCATTGTGAGAGACTATGGGAACCCCTAGCAAAGAAATCTGAGGCCAGGACCAGGCCTCTGGGACACTATGTTGGTGACATTACGCTTGGATCCAAGTGGGGATAGTAGAATCACACATGCTCCACATATGATTTCCTGCGCTAGGGAGAAAGCCCTGCACTGACAAAGGTTCAGAGGTAAGAAAGGGATGGGGACCAAAGGGGGAAAGCGAATAACTAGTATGACTGTTGAATAGGTTGTGAAAGGATGTATCTGAGGTGAGATTAGAAAGGTCAGCAAAGTACTGTCGATTGAAAAGGGCAAATATTAGATGAAGAAAGGCCAAATAGGAGGCTATTGCAATAACTCAGCAAATCACAATAAAGACTTGTTTTAATAAGTATGATGGAATAGAAAGAGGGGATGCAACTCGAGCAATATACCTGTTGTAGAATCTCTTGAGGAAGAAGGAAAGGAGGATTTAGAAATGAAACTGATTGGCGGGGATAATTATGATGCCAGTAACCAAGAGGGGAAAGATAGAGGAGAACTTTTAGGAAGGAAGTTTTTTGATTATATTCGTATTGAGTTTGGAATGTCGATGAATACAGTAGCAATAGTGAAGAAAAAGCATGGAAGATGAGAGACCATTTGAACACATGTTGGGGGCAGAACTATTATTATAAGCCCAGGAGATAAAAACCATTTCTTCCCTTTTATTCAGAAAATATTTACTGAGCACCTACTAACTATATGCCAACAAGATGAAGCACAGCCCTAGAAAGTAGGATATTGATGATAAAATTTCAATAACAAAAAAGAAGTATAATCTTGAATGGAGCAGGGAAAGTTGACAAGTACTTACCATAGGTAAATTGATTTTACCAGGATTGAAACCACCTTAATATGTCCTAGACACTGTGAAAGACCAAACTAAGGGAGAGAAAATGGGAGAAAAAGACCCTAGAAGCCACAAAGGTTTTATAGAATCCAGCAATTCATTAACAAATAGATAAGAATCAGTTGTGCTTAGCAAATGTATTATTTAAATGCAAATAATGCTGCTAATTGTCTCCACTCTTAAGTGGGCAGGATGCTGGAGAGAGCAAGAAACCAGGGGGACCTGGTTTTGTAATTACTCTGCCACTTAGAAGTAATATTCCTTGGGCAAGTTACTTAATATCTCTGTGTTCCGGTTTCCTTCACTATAAAACAAGGAAAATAATATTTATTTCACTGTGTTATCGTGAGAATTAACTAAAATGAATGTGCATAAAATGCCTGGAACAATACAGTTATTATTATTATATTTTTTAAAATTTTGTTAGTCTAATACCTCTTTCCCTACTTTGTGTCAAGTTCTGTTACTAAGTATCTAAATGAGTAAACTATTTGCACATCCTAGCAAATTGTCTCTAGTAACAAAGCTTTGTTGTTCTGATTATAATACATTCTCTGCAGTGCTAGTCCCTGATCCTGTCTACCTAGCAGTAATTCTACCCCACAAATGCTTGCTTGTACAGTTTTCATTGGAACAGTTGGGTTGAGTGGCACCACAGAAAGGTTCTTTGTTTTCACATCTAATAGGAATTGTCCACCAAATCTCACCCTGCTCCACCTCAGACAATCAAATCAACCTCCCACAAAAATGTTTCTAAATCTTTATGTTTAACCATTATTTATCCTCCCTGACTCCCACTTTCACCAGCCAAATTTACCTACCCATACCCATATTCTTTATATTAGCGTGCAGCATCCTAGTTTGTACGATGCCCTTTTCCTCAAGACCACATCCAAAGGGTCCTGTCTCTTGAATCAGGTTCTCTCTCCACTCTCATTCTGTTGTCCTGTTCAAGACCCTTTACCTCTAACTGATTTTCAGTCTGTTCTCTATTCCAATTTGCCCTTCACACTGTCATAGATCTAATTATGGCACTCTTTCACTTGTTAACTTCCATTAACTCTGTCTATTGACCACAGGATAAAATCTACACTTTTTAGTCGAGCAATGTGTCTCTTTATATTCCCAACCCAGCTATCCAGCCTATCTTTTGTTTCAGTTTCTCAAATATCTAATATCATATACTAATTTAAGGCATTGCCCATATTGTTCCTTCACGTATAATCCCTCCACAACTTGTTTGCTAGACAAACTTCTACTCATCCTTCATGCTTTAAGACTCAGCATAAATGTAGCTATTAGTGGAGGAAGAGATGGAGGGTAGGTTTCTGAATCCTAGAATTCTGCCCTTAATTAGCCATATATTACCTTGAGAGGTTGCTAAGACAATTATTACACTATAAGTTAAGGCCAAGCAAAAGAACAGTTTATAACTTGGTTTTGATCTCAAACCTCAAGGCTGGTCCCTGTGTTGTCTAACCTGAGCAAGACTGCCTCGAATTCAAATGATTTCTCTTGAATGCAGTAACTGAATTTTAGGTGGAATTTCGTTCTAGTTTTAGATGCCTTTCTAAAAGTCCAAGAGAAGAGGAAAGGTGGAAGTTAGGATCTCTTTTCTTAAGCGGAAATATCATAGGCTCTAGCTTACATCAACAACCTGGGGAAGAAGAGATAGATATAGGGCTATTTACTCCTGATTTCTTTTTTTAATATCTGACACTAAGTCTCCATCTTCTGGAAAACCTGGCCTAATTAATATCCATGAATGCGAAGAACCTATAGCAGCTCTCTTTCCTCTTGGGATAAAGTGATATGCCAAAAGGGCACCAACTTCTTATTAACTTCCCATAGGATTTCTTCCCTGACTCTCTCCATCCCTACCTCCACCCTCTGCTTTTAAGAATTATGTGGTCTTTCAACTGTTTCCATAGTAATTTGTTCATCCCTCCCTGACAGTACTTACCAGTTTTCTATAATTGTTTATTTAATATCAATTCTCCCACTGGACTGTCATTTTTAAGAAGGTAGAAAATGTGTATAGGGATATGACAGCCCTATATGTCCAGTGCCTAACATAAAAAAACCACTAGAGCAGATAGTGCCTTTATGCCACTTCTTCAAGGGTGGACTTTACTTTTACTGGGTGAACAAAGTTTGGACTGTATTTTAGGCCTCCTCCTCTTACAATCTGGACACCTGGCTTAGGAAACAACTTGGACAACTGTATCCAGTAATCCTATAGGAGCACATAAGAGAAATGGTACATTTAGAATGAGTGAATAGAGCATAAAGGGATTTTGTAATGAATGTAAGGAATGTAGTGACAATGTAGAGGCTAAGAAACTATGAGGCATAAAAAATCAATAAAAAGCCGGGCTCGGTGGCTCAGCCTGTAATCCCGCAACTTGGGAGGCTGAGGTGAGTGGATTGCCTGAGCCCGCAGGTTCGAGACCCACCTGGGCAACTTGGCGAGATCTCATCTCTACAATAAAATAAAAAATCAGCTGGGCATGGTAGCGCGTGCCTGTAATTCCGGCTACTTGGAAGGCTGAGGCGGAAGGATCACCGGAGCCCAGCAGGTAGAGGCTGTGGTGGCCAGGAGCGGCCACTGCACTCCAGTCTGGGCGACAGAGTGAGACTCCAACTCAAAAAAAAAAAAAAAATCAATAAAATTTGTGGCCAGGATCATTAACAACCCATAAATTTTAGAAAGTTCTTAAATATACGAAAGCAATAAGAGGGCCTTAAATCTCGTAGAATTTTATAACTGGAAATATGGCAGCCATATGTTCCACATTTTCTAGGATAATCCGTATTTCAAATCTCCTGTCTCATTGTCCCCATAAGTGTAATTGCGCTTGTCAGAGCATATGTCCTAATTTGGGGCTCAGAATATATGGTCACTAAGTAGAAGGTATATTGGATTTATTTTTGTTTAACTTTCTTTTTTTATAGACAAGGAAACTGAGAGTCACAGAGATTAACCAACTCACCTAAGGTCACATAAGAAATGAATTACAAAACCGAGGTCTCCTGACTTCTAGTCTATTGTTATTTTTGTATTATTTTATACTGTAACATAGCTCCTCAAAAGCCTTCAGTTTGCAATTAAAGAGATATCTTGTTCATACCATTGCATCCTTTTCTGGGCTAGGATACACTGCCCTGCTGAAATACCCTATCACTAGTCCTTCCATTTCCAATTTATATAGCACCTCAGCTGTCCTAGATGGCAGGGTGTCTGGAAGCAAACACAGCCTATAAATCTGGCCTGAGGATTTGCAGGGTGGGCTGAGGGAGGAGACAGTGAATGCCCTCATCAAGGCTGCTAGTGCAGAAGGGACATAATCACTGGGCAATGTTTCTTAATCACTGTATTCTGAACCCTATACCTCAAAACCCAAGGCTTCCTGGTAGCAACATCAACCAAGGTGACTTTCTGGAATAAAAGAGGAATGTGAGAACATCTGTTAGGGGATGGCTCAATAATGACAAAGTACAGGGAATACCTAGCAGCCTGTCTGAAACTGCCATTCATAAAAAAACTCATCACATAGGGAAAGGGCATATGGAGTTATTAAGAAAAAGGACAGAAAGAGTGGGTAAGTTGAGAATAATTAATAGGAGCATATTATAGATATTGTGGTACAGTCACAATCATAAAGTACTTAAAATCAAGGTGAACACACCAATACAACTGACTGAAGGACATGCGCAGGTTAAAAACTTGAAAATGGAGGGAAAGTAGTTTTTAAAATGATGAAGTACAGACAGAAGGGGATGTGGAGCTATTTCAAGTGGTATAATGGAAGAACCTCAGTCAAGCCTTGCATCTAACTTGATATATGACTTGAAATAAGTTATTTAGTCTCTAAGGGCTCAGTTTTTTCACTTGTAAACACAAGAACTGGGGTTCATAAACTCTAAGCACTCTTTCCAGCTTTAACTTTTTATAATCCCAACTGAACCATTACCATTGTTTACTTACCTGCAGATTATTTTACTTGTAATGCAATAACTAACAATGTGGAAGCCTGTATTTGCCAGAGCAATGAAAAATTTCTATTTAGTGTAGATTCTGGTCCAGGTGTTAGAAAACTTGTTCTGTAAAGGGCAAGATACTAAATATTTTAGGCCTTGTAAACATTATGGTCTCTATTACAACTACCCATCTCTGCCACTGTGGCATGAAAGTAGTCATAGACAATAGGTAAACAAATTAGTGATGCTATGTTCCAATAAAACTTTATTTACAAGAATAGGGAGCAGGTTAGATTTGGCCTATGGGCTTTAGTTTGCCAACTCAAGTATGGGAAATGGATTTTATGTCATTTAATGTAATGATTTTATTTTGTTTTTTAAGAATTAATCCCCACAGATGTATGTATTATACATGGTACAAATACAATAAAAAGCTTTTGAAAAGAAGTATGCACACTTGATGATCAATGTAGAATGCCTCATTACATTCATTACATAACTCTAGACCTTATAAAACACTCTAAGAATTTAAATGATAAAATGTGAATAATGGAAATATACTACCTCTATAGCCCTGCTGGTAGTATTGGTACCTCAGTAACACTAATAACCTAAAATTGAGAAATTGGTATCAGAAAGGAAGAATCTGAAGAAGTAGCAACAAAAGAGAATTCCTGTCTCCTGCTTCCTTCAGGAACTCTAAACCTGTCCTCTCCATCCTTCTCCCCAAACAAAGGATTCTGACCTCAGGAAAGAGATGTCATAGCAATCATTTAAACCTGAAGCAAATTTAACGAGTTGCCTTTTTCAGGAGTTTTTATTAAAGACTCTTAACTATTAGAAGTAGTCCAAGAACTATGAAGAGATAGAGAAGTGCTTCTGAAATTACATCTCATTAACTCTTTGCTGCTTGTTCGTCCTTTATATTGTTTATCTGTTGTTTAGATTCCTTCTTCCAGAAACAACACTTTTTTTCCTTTGAGTTCAAAAGAAAAAAGGTTCAAGTGGAAGTTACTAGTGAGAGCACACCTATAACTCTAACTACAGTTGATCAACTCAAAGATGGGCAAATGACCAAGCCAGGCCAAACAGAGTTTTTCCCTGGGATATTTCAAATCAGAACTCAGATAAGAAGAATATCTCTCAGAAAACTGTAAAAAAATGAGTTTTCCGTGTGCAGCCAAGTACACTGCCATGAATATGAAGCAGGTTTGGGGGGGAATAAAGTCAGTGTGCAGTAAGAAACTGAGAAAAGAAATAGGATTTGGGAAAGAAACATTCTTAACAGTATTATGCCTCAGGTCCTGCTGCAGCCCTATCCCTCTCAGTGTATCAGGATGCCCTTTGGTATTCTTCTAATTAAGTTCCCTTTTTTCTCAGGCTAATTCAAGAAGAGTTTTTGCCACTTGTAACCAAAATATGTCCAAAAAATACAGCCCTGTAATTCTAAGTTTTTTTCTCCCCCTTCTGTCTGTTCCAGAGCTATACTCTTATCTCACATCTTTAAGCTCTTTTTTCTTTCCCTTCACTGGGATTATCCCAAATCCTGCTGATTGAGGAAAAGTTAAATTTTCTGCCACGGTATGGAATGCATCAATCCTACATCATACTTAAACCTACCTGCTAATAGAGTTTTTGTCATGTAGGCACTTTTGTAGCTTGACAGAAAATTTTTGATCTACAGACTTGAAGAATTTAGTCTGCACCCCACCCCCAATGATCCTTAGGTATAAAGACAACAAAGTTGTAACTAAGCAGATGATGGGACACCCATCTCAGCAAAGGGCAGGGAAGAAGCATTAATACTTCAAAGACTTCAATCATCAAATTCTATATTGGCCAACTGTAGAAACCTCAAGGTCCTAAAAGGTCAGTTCTGCCATTTTATTTTGTTCTCATTGCTTAGTTGGTTGATTGTCATTTTAACAGGCAATACATGCACAGGCACAAACTTGAAAGGTTATAAAAATGTTTATGATAAAAAGTAAATCTCTTCTTACCCCTTCTTTTTCCTCTAGCCACCAATGACCCTCCCTAATGACAACAGCCCTTATCAGTTTCTTGAATATGTTTCCAGAGATATTCTGTGCATTTATAAATATATATATACATATATAGTTTTATACAAATGCTAGTTTTACTGTGCATACCATTTTGTTCCTGGCTTTTTTATGGGATATGTCTGCTCTTAGCACTTGAAATGAGGCATATACAAGTCTGTAGAACTAAATCTTCTGGTCACATCCACTTGGAAGCCGCACGAATATAGTCATAACTGAACAGGGGGAAACACTTCCTGAGGTCTCTGCAGGACATGCCCCTGTTTTCCCTTAGCACTAACAGCAGTCTATCTGAAGCAGAAGCTCAAGTGGGCAAAAATACAATATTGAACTTTGGACATGGGGTAAGTATCTAGCTGCACACCAGATCCTGGATGTGAACATTGATTCTTGAGCGAGTCCAGACTACTGAAGCAACATAGTTCTTTTCTTTCTTTCTTTTTTTTTTTTTTGTGTGTGTGTGTAGGAATCTCACTCTCTCACCACTGCAGTCTCGATCTGCTGGCTCAGGCGATCCTTCCGCCTCAGCCTTCCAAGTAGCTGGAATTACAGGCGTGGGCCACCATGCCTGGCTAATTTTTTGATTTAGTGTAGAGACGCCGTCTCACTAAGTTGTCTGGGCTAGTCTCAAACCCCTGAGTTTAGGTAATCCTCTCACCTCTGCCTCCCAAAGTGCTGGGATTACATGCATGAGCCACCATGCCCAGCCACCAACGTATTTCTTTGTACAAGTAAGTTGTGAATGTTAGTACCATGTGAAATAAAATAAGCTGTAGTGGCTGAGTTACAAGTTCTTTTACTAAATTAACAAAGAGACAACTAATGATGGGTTATTGAAAAAAATAGAGCATTTTCTACTATACTCTTGTTGTTGACATAATGGGAGAATATCCTGCCCTGGGCATGACCAAACTCAGGACTAAATGAATCATTAATTTATTCTTATATAATCATTTATTTGTAGGTTCTCTTTAAAGGGATATAACTTTCTGCAGCTCAAAAGACTTATGAGACAGTCTGAATGACCAATTTTAAGTGATTTTTATCCCCTCTTGGGAAAAGACAGTTTGAGATCTTTCTCTTCTACTGGGCAAATCACTCTATAAAGGAGGACAGCTGTGACATTTATCATCATTTAAATAGATTGGAGTTTCAAAGCATGCACTGTCCTAGATCTAAGTCCATCATAAATTTTGCATAAGTTTCTTTGTCTGCTCTGAGGAAATAGTCTGACCCTTGGCAGTGCTGTACCTGTTCTTTCCTTTTAAATTCTCCCTCACTTATGCCTTTCTCTTTCCTCATTTTAATAGTCATGACTTTACTCTGATGGGTCTCACATGAACTATAGTATTTGAAGAGTTATCTTATAACCATGACCAAGAAGGTGTTCATAGTTCTCTGACTTGTGCTGACCCTATGGGACTTCTTACCAAGTCAAACCCCAGAGAAAAGTATGTCCTTTGACCTTCTTTTTAAATTTATTTCTCTCTTTGCATCTCTCCCACTGTCCATGCAACACAATGCCCTTCTATTGCACTGAATTGGCCAGGGTCCCTCACTATTGTCAGGGAAGCCTGTAGAGTATCCTCTTCTAAGGCAATACCTGGGATCTAGATAAATCACTTCACTTTTCTCCCTTTAAAATATATTTGTCACATAACAAAGTCAACAGAGGTCTTCCTCAATATAACTCTATTGGCATCTTGGATCACAGAAATACTGAAGTCATGGTGTGACGATTACTCCTCTGAAGACAACCACCATGAGATTTGCAGCTTCTTTTATCTCAGCAGTGTTCCAGCATATAATCAGCTCAGGTGCCTAGCTTGTGTTTACTGCATTGAGTTAGAATCTCTGTGTTATCCATATAAAGATTATTTCTTAGGTAAATAGTCTCATGCTTCTAATTTCTCTTGGCATTCATTTAAACATGAAACAGGTTCTCTATTCCATAACATTTTCTTCCAGACAGTCGGCTCCTACTCAAGGACAATATACTTTTTCAGGTCTTTGTGCTCAATGGCAAGCTATTTTCTTTAGCTCCCTATTGAGCCAAGAAAAACAAACATCTTTCTTCTTTGAGCTCCCAGATCTGTCCTTTCTGCTTCATATCAAAGTTATTTCCGGCTTCCTAAATTCCTTAATTCAACTGGAACTTCTCAGAATCTGCCCATAGACAATTTGAATATATTTTCCTCAATCCTTGAGATGCAGCATCCAATATAGCACTACTAAACGCAGCCTCCAATCTTTGAGTTCCCTCTAGTCTATGAGGAGCGCTCACTCTCTCCTCTTGCTTCTTTTGTTAATTGTCCCCTCCATGAGACTAGCTAAAGGTCCTACCCTCTTAATTGAGTTCTCAGAGGTTCATTTTTCTTTAGGTAGCCCCAGGTTCTCTCAACCCCCCAGCTGTTCCTTCACAATAACACATCAGGCATCAGTAGCCCACCTGGATACCACTTAGCTCAGAACTGCCACAACTATTAGCATTCTAAAGCCTAATTACATCTACCCTCTTTTTTCTATTATTGCTTTTCCCTGGCAGCATTTATCATTTACAATCCCACATTTGCTGTCTGTCTCAGCTGCTCCAAAGGCTAGGGGAAACCAAATAACTTTGGGAAAGTTTGATACTTATTCACCTTGCTGAGTCATTCCAAAGGAAGTTTGCATAAGCTATTTTAAATATCTGATGAACTAGTTCATGATTGAATGTTAATAACTAGAAACAGATTGGAAAGAATTCAGACCAACCTGGCTTTCGATCTTGGTTTAGCTAAACTTGGTTTAGATTTGGTTTAACTCTGAGGAAGTTAGGAAAACTCTCATCTTTAGATCTACCTATTAAATAAGCATACTTATTTCTTATCTCTCAGAAGTAATAGCAATAACATCAATAATGTACCCAGTAGAAATTTTTAAAATGCTATGTGCTATCTTTTCTCTCCAAGAAGTGCCTTCCTCAAAGAGTTGATTCTATGAAGGCTTCAGAAGGCTGTTTGAGGACAAACTTTGGAACAAGACCTTGCCAAGTATCCCTGACATTATGCCATATAGATAACACCTTCCTAACTAACAAGTGAAAGTAGCTCTGCTATTAAGTACCTAACTGACCATTCTTTTTTATTATCTGTATCATTTTCCACCATTGTTGAATAAATAAGTTTTTACCACTTCCTTTCCTAAAGTCTGTTCCTAATTATACAGTATTTGAAATAAATTTTCCAAAATTTAGAATTTTGGGCTTTCGGTGGAATTGATGCTATTAACTCACTCAACAATCAAGTTGCATTACCAAATGTAGAGGACTCTACTATACTGATTATTTTAATATTCCTGCAGCAATCATTGTATTACTCTTTTCAGGACCTAATCTGTCTCTTTGGGCAATAGATTTTGTGTTCTTGACCACAGAAGTGAATACATGAACCAAACTGAGCCAATAATTGTAATAATGAGGTGCAGATGATGCTACCCCAAAATATAGCACCTTAGAAACTGAGAAAATACCAAAAGCAGGATGGCCAGTCTCACATTTTCCTTGTCACTGCTTTCCTGAAGCAGGCTACAAAACCTAGAAAGGTCACTCTCTGACCTTCTCCCTTTCTCCTTTCCTAAACACCCTAATGTGACAGGTGCCCACCCTGTATCCAAAGGAAAGAAATGCCCTTAATCTCTGAAGACATAGAGATGCCAAGAAGAATCTGAACAACAGGCTTTGCTAAGTTTCTGCCAGTTTCTTACCACTAGATCCAAAGCTTTTGTCCTGTAATAAAAATACACAGTTTATCCTGTTTCTTGGGGTCTTTATGTCTGGAGGCTCCTATGCCATGTAAAACTTATACTACATAAGTGTATAACAAGATATTAATTTATCTTCTATTAGGGGTTTCAGCCATGAATCTTGCAATTTCTACAGTGGGTAAGAAATCTTTTCTCCCCTACATTGCCCAATTGTCCAATGACTGAGATTGCCCTGGGATAGACACAAAGACAGGCAGAGTCTTGTTTCAGAATATTTCTGTGTTAAAGGAGCAGAAATCATATTTTTCCTCTCTAATGGCAGTGATCCTGGGAAGTGAGTTCAGGGCTGCAAGTAGCCATGTTTTCTGCCATATAGAGAAAACTTGTCTATATTAGGAAAAGATGAGGTCAACGTGTGAGAGAAGCTGGAAAGTGACACGGCAGTTAAAGAGACAGGCCTGCCAGCATCACAGGTCATGGATCCAGTTGTCTTTGAGGCCAGTGTCACCTTTTCTGTAATGTCTTCCATGGGCAATAAATTCTTATTCGCCTTCAACAAGAATCTTATTTTCAAGTAAAAAATTTTTATTTGTACAATTTTCACCATCTTGCCCCAGTTCTTTAAGAAAGACCAAAACCTCACCAAAATAAATAGATGGATCTATTCTATGAGATTTCATGTATAATCCTGAAGAAGAGAAGAACTGTCTTTTCCCATAAGCTACTTTTCCATCCCGTCTCCTTTCTTCTACTATCTTAGTTCATTGGCTTACCTCTTCTGCCACCTCTTCCTTTTCTTTAGGTGTTTTCATCTCTGTTCTCAAACAATCTAAATTTCACATACCATGTCATCTAGTCAGGATATGCTAGGTTATGCTACAATAACAGCATCGACATCTCAGAGGAAATAACAAAGCTTCATTTATTGCTCACACTAGGCATATGAGCAAAAAGCTAGGTGTAGGGCATACCCACTGTCCAGAAAAAATGTCTTCTATGTGGCAACTCAATATCCCAAATAAATAATGTTCCATCATACTGAATTGTACATCTAGTGTATACATCCTTGCATGAGAGAGGAAGAGAAGGATGGAAAATTGAACACCAGTTCCTTCAATGCTCTGCCCAACACTGATACATATCACTTTGCAGATACTTTATTGGCCAAAGCCAATAAAAATCCATCTAAAATCCCCTAAAGCCATCCTATGGGCATGGCTAAATTCAAGCATTCTGTTTGGAAAAAAAGAGGAGAATTGGATATGAGAGAACATTAGATGTTTCTGTCACATCTCTCCCTTCTTTGTTTTACCACTGGAATTCTCATGAAAGTAGGACATAATCAATGTCAATTTTTCATAAACACTCAATTCCTAATTCCTTGCAAATTTGCTTCACTCTCAGACTGCAGATTGGTTGTAGCTCTGCTGAAGGCTGAGACTCTGCCTTGTTTCTTATTTTCTAGGGCCTAGGTGAAAAAAGTTGCTACTACACTTCTGTTTAGACATGCCATTCTTCACATTTGCTCACTTGCCTTTAATTAACCAAAGCACATCATGTGGTCAAACCCAAAGTCAGTGAGGCTGGGAAGTATAATCTTGCCCCAGAGGTACACAAAGTCACATAGTAATGGGTGAGGACCCTTGAAAAATTGTGGGCAATAATGTCCTCAGTTCCAGCACTTTACTGGCACTGCTCTCTTGGCTCTTTCTTGTTCTAATCACCCTCTCTTATGTAGAGCCCCTCTTTTAAATAGTCTTAACTATAACATCCACGAAAACAGCATATAAATTACATTTCTGATACTATTTGTTTCTCTCAAGATGTCATCCAAAATGCTAAATCATCTGCTTGAAATCTAATTGTCTTAATTGCAGTTCTTATCACCATCTCACAAGACATGCCTTAAACATACTCCCCCAGGTAAGGACTCTCCCATTATGCTGGAGCTCAGAACACAACACCCCAAAGTATGGCATCTTGGTATGCTGAGATTAAAAGGGCCTCATTAGCAGGGTCTCTCTGACCTCTCTCTGTCTCCTCCAAAGCAAATCATAGAAACCAGAATTCCTCTTCCCCAAAGTAGGTTCTAGAAACTACAACTTTACTCCCCTAAAGCAAGCCATAAAACCCAGAGAGATCACTCTACTCTACTTCCTCTGAAAGTAGGTTATAAGACCCTCATTCCTTCCTCAAACCCAGAGAATAAGGAATGCCACACTGAGCAGCCAAGAGAAATCTAAACAAACAGGCTCTGCTAAGTTCTCCTAGTTTTATTACCATAAGATAACACCCCCTCACCCCCCCACCCCACCCCCCACCCCCACGGTTGCGCGCCCAGTCATGTTTCCCACAACTATCCACTTCTTTCATCAAACAAAATAGTTTTCCCTGGGTCTTTGAGTCTTCATTCTGAAGGTTCTCATGTCATGTAAAACTTTGTTAAATAATTTTCTTTTTGAGTGAGATAGAGTTTATTAGGCAACAGGAAAGCTCTCGGCAGTGAGAGAGGACCCGAAAAGCGTTGCCCAATAAATTTGTTATGCTTTCCTCTTGCCAACCTGTTTTTTGTTTTGAGAGTGTCAGCCATGACCTTTGTGATGGATGGGGAACCTTTTTACTCCTACAATACATTCCCACTTCTGTCTGAGGTAGCGTTATTTCCGGATCTGTTCACTGCCATATACCCTCAGCGTCATACTAAAACCTTATTTCTTTTCCTCCACCCACATGTTGTGAGTCCTCAAGTGTTATTCATTATTCCTTACCAAAGTTTTGTTCTTTCTCATTACCTAATCTACTATGATCCAGGTACTTCTCACCTAAACTATTCTAGTAGCTTTCCTATTGACATGGTTTATAATCCAGAAATTCCATTCCTAAGTATATGGCCTTAAGAATTCTCACTCATATGACAAAAAGAATTATGAGACTCTTCACTTAATCACTGATTGTAATAACAAAAACTGGAAAGCATACAAGTCCATCAACAAGAGAACTGACAAATTCTGGCATAGGCATCCAATAGAATAATATATAGCATTGGATATGAGTAAGTAAAGGCTGCATATATTAACATGAATGATTTTCACAATAGAATCTGAGCTAAAATAGCAACATCACTATAATATATTCAACACAATATGTTTTGATAAATATTTTTAAACATGAAAACAATAATATCATTGTTTAGTAAAACCATTTAGTAACAGTATTTTTAAAAAGCATAAAATTCATAAGTACCAAACTGATAATGGTTACACAGCTCATGGGGAATGAGGGGTAAGAAAAAGACTATGCCTAGAGATGGATACACAGAGGATTTCAATTGTACTTATAATATTTTCCTTTTTAATTTTTTATTTTAAAGATGTGGGGTACAATCCAGGTTTAGGCATACAAAAGTTCATTATGCAGGAATCCTTGTTGATGAAGTGTGCCCCACCCCCTGGCAGTTTCCCATTACTACCAATCCCTTTCTCATAGTATTATGATAATTGTTCAAGGTTCACTTATGAGTGAGAGCATGTAGTACTCAGTTTTTTGTTTCTGTAATAGATCACTCAGTATTAGACTCTAAGTCCATCCAAGTTTCTGTGAAGTTTATAATTTTGTCCTTCTTTATGGCTGTGTAATAATCCATAGTGTATATGTACCACCATTTTCTTTATCCAGTCCTCTTTCAGTGGACAGTGTGGTTGGTTCCATGTTTTTGCTATTGTGAATAATGCTGCAATAAACATGCGTGTGCTGGTATCTTTTTTATAGAGTGATTTGAGTTCCTCCCAGAAGGGAGATTGAAGGGCTGTATGGAAGGTCAATTTTTGGATCTTTTAGGAATCATCAAACTGTTTTCCACAGAGGTTGTACTAGTTTACACTCCCACCAACAGTATAGAAGTGTTCCCTTTTCCCCCCTTCCTCTCTAGCATCTGTTGCATTTTAAGTTATTGATGATGGTCATTCTGACTGGAGTTAGGTGGTAACTCAGTGTGGTTTTAATTTGCATTTCTTTGATGATTAGTGAGGCTGAGCTTCCTTTTATGTATCTGTTGGCTGCTAGTATGTCTTCTTTTGAGAAGTGTCTATTCATATCTTTTGCCCACTTCGTAACGGGAATGTTTGTTGTTGTTTTTTTCTTTTTGGCATGTTTGAGTTCCTTGTAGATCCTAGTTGATAGGCCTTTGTCAGATGTACAAGTGGCAAATACTTTTTCCAAGTCTATGGGCTGTCTCTCTACTCTCTTGATGGTTTCTTTAGTTTTACAGGAGCTTTTCAGTTTGATGAGGTCTCACTTGTCCATCTTATCTCTTATAGAATGGGCACTTGGGGTTTTGATCAGGATTTGGTTACCAGTTCCAATTTCCATAAGGGTATCTACTGCATTTTCTAAGGTTCTTATAGTTTGAGGTTTTACATTTAGTCTTCGATCCATTTAGAGTTGATTTTGTGTATGGTGATAGGGAGGGGTCTTATGTTAATCTTCTGCATGCGGTCAGCCAATTTTCCCAGCACCATTTACTGAATAGTTCTCCTCTCCCCAGTGGTTGATAGTGGAGGCTTTGTCAAAGATGAGTTGGTTGAGAAATTGAGGTTCTGCTTCTGGAATCTTTATTCTGTTCCATTGGTCCATATGCCAGTTTTTGTACCAATACCAGGCTGTTTTGATTATTATAGTCTTATAATAAAGTTTAAAGTCTGGAAGTATGACACCTCCCTCTTTTTTTTTTTTTTTCCCTGAGGATTGTTTTGGCTGTTGGTGGTTGTATGTGTTTCCATATGAATTTCTGTAATGTCATTTCCTGGTCTGAGAAGAATGATGCTGGTAATTTAATGGGTATTGCATTAAATCTGCAGATTGCCTTGGGTAGGATAGACATCTTAACAGTGTTGATTTCTTCCAGTCCATGAGCATGGAATATTTTTCCATTTGTTTGTGTTATCTTTGTTTTCTTTGAGCAGTGTTTTATAGTTTTGTAAAGGTCTTTCACTTCTCTAGTTAGGAAAATGCCAAGGTATTTCCTTTTTTTTGTGGCTATTGAGAATGGGGTTGTGCTTTTTATTTGAGTTTCTGCTTGTTTATTGTTGGTGTATAGGAAGGCAAATGTCTTTTGCAAATTTATTTCATACCCTGAGACTTTGTCAAAGGCCTTTGTCAACGCAAGGAAGTTTTTGACAGATTCTCTTGGGTTTTTGAGGTATAGAATCATGTCATCTGCAAAGAGAGATAACTTAACTTCCTCTTTTCCTATTTAGATAGCCCTAATTTTCTTCTCTTGTCTGATTGCTCTAGCTAGGACTTCCAATACTCTGTTGAACAGGAGGTGTGAGAATGGGCATCCTTGTCTTATTCTGTTTTCCAGGGAAAATGGTTCCAATTTCTGTCTGTTTAGCAGAATGTTGACTGTAGGTTTCTTGTAGATGGCTTTTACTATTTTGAAGTATGTTCTATCTACGCCTAGGTGTTTGAGGGTTTTTATCAAGAAGGGATGCTGGATTTTATCAAAAGCTTTTTCCACATCTAATAATATAATCATGTGGTTCTTGGTTTTACATCTGTTGATGTATTTAATTACATTTTTGGCCTTGCGGATGTTGAACCAGCCCTGCATCCTGAGGATGAAACCTACTTGTTCATGGTGGATGATTTTTAACATGTGTTGTTGAATCTGGTTTTACAGAATCTTATTGAGAATTTTTACATCTATGTCCATCAAGGATATTGGCCTGTAATTCTCTTTCTTTGTTGGATCTTTACCTGGTTTGGGTATCAATGTGATGTTAGCTTGATAAAATGATTTGGAGAGAGTTCCATCGTTCTTGATTGTCTGGAATACTTTCAGTAGGATTGGTATCAGCGCCTCCTTGTTTGTTTCATAGAATTCTGCTTGAAAGTCATCAGGTCCAGGGCTTTTTTTGTAGATAGTTCTCTTATGACATAATTGATTGCCTGGGTTGTTATTTGTCTATTTAGGGTCTCAATTTCTTCTTGTTTCAGCCTGGGGAGGTTGTATAATGTCAGAAAGTCCTCCATTTCATTTAGGTTTTCAAGTTTGTTTCCATACAAGTGTATGTAGTAATCTCTGATAATATTTTGTATTTCTTTGGCGTCAGTTGTGACTTGATGTTTTGCATTTCTGATTGTGTTTGTTGAATTTTTTCTCTCTTTTTCTTGGTCATTCTAGCTAGGGGTCCATCAATCTTGTTTATCTTTTCAAAGAACTAGCTTTTTGTTTCATTGATTTTTTTGTATTATATTTTTGTCTTCTATGTCCTGAATTTGGGTTTTTATTTTGGTGATCTGGATTCTCCTGCTGAAGTTAGGATTTTGGTGGTCTTGCTTAGCTTCCAGCTTCCTTAGGTGATTTGTTAGGCTGTTAATTTGTGATCTTTCCATTTTCTTCATGTGTGTTTGTAGAGACATGAATTCCCCTCCTAGTACTGCTTTCACAGCATCCCAGAGATTTTGATAAGATGTTTCTTTATTTTCATTTGTTTCTTGGAAATGTTTAATCTCTGTTTTGACTTCCATGTTGACCCAGGAATTGTTCAGCATCATGCTGTTTAGTGTCCATGTCTTTGTTGATATTTATTTTTATTCCACTGTGGTCTGAGAAGGTGCATGGCAGAATTTCAATCTTATGGAATTTGTTTATGCTTGATTTATGACTGAGGATGTGGTCAATCTTAGAGTACTTTCCATGTGGTCATGAGTAGAATGTATATTCCATGGTTGTTGGGTGGAGTGTTCTGTGGGTATCAATTAAGTTCATTTGGCCAAGCACCAAGTTAAGGTTCTAGATCTCCTTATTGATTTTTTTTTGTCTTGATGATCTGTCTAGGGTTTTTAGTGGGATATTTAAGTCCCCAGCTATGATAGTGTTAGAGTCAATATCTTTTTTAAGTTTACCTAAAAGCTGCTTTATGAAAGTTGGAGCTCTATGTTGAGTACATATATGTTAAGGATGGATATTTCTTGCTGATGAATTGAACCTTTTATCATTATGTCTTTCATATCTTTTTACATTTTTGATAGCTTAAAGGGTATTCTGTCTGATATTAAGATTGCAACTCCTGCTTTCTTTTATGTTCTGTTCCCTTGAAAATTTGTTTTCCATCCTCTTACTTTGAGTCTGTGAGTGTCCTTTCTGGTGAGATGAGTTTCCTGGAGACAGCATATTGTCGCATCATGATATTTTATCCAATTTGCCATTCTATGTCTTTTCAGCGATGCATTTATCCATTTACATTCAGGCTAACTACTGAGATGTGAGAGTTTATCCCTGTCATGAGGTTCTTGTAGACTTTGTTGTTGTTTCTGCTGTTTGTTGTCTTTCTTTTGATTTGGGGGTTGATTTATGTGTGTTTTCAATCTTTTTCCTACATTCTTAGGAAGGACATGAATATTTTATTTCTTAAGGTAGAATGTGGGTACACAGAGTTTTCTGTTTGGCTTTTTTTTTACACTTTATGATTTTAACCTGTCAGAAATACTTAATGATGTACTATAAATTTTTTAAATGTCTCCTAACTGATCTCTCCATTCTAGACTCTGCCCATCTCAAAGAATTTTGCACATTAGCTAGACAAATCTTTCTTTTTTCTTTTAGAAAGTAGGATTTATTAAGAAAACAGAAAAGCTCCCACAGTGGGAGGGGACCTGAAAGAGGTTGCCCTAATCTTTCTGAAATACCATTTTGCTTTAGCTTCTATTTTAAGTCTCCAACAGTTCTCTAACACCTATAAGATAAACAAACACTATACTCTAGCATGTCATTCAAATCTCCCAAGAACATGGGATCATCCTTGTCTTCATCTTCCTTAGTTCTTTGCCTGAAATATTATCTCCTTTCCTGTCTGTTTACTTAAGTTTTACCTTCCCTTCAATATCTAGTCCACCCATATTTTTCCTCAATTGAGAATAGACTAAATGGCCCTCTTCTAGAGCATTTCTCTACATATACTTTGATTTCTTCCCTTCTGCGTCCTCTGGAAATATGCTCCATCAATCTACCTGTTTTCTTTTAACTCATTTTGTCTTCTGCATTCCTTTGTCTTCTATAAAACCTCCTTTATCAAGTCTGCCCCCACCCAAGTCAACCCTAGGGGTTGAGCATCCATCACTTTGCATTCTCAGTATTATTTTTAGGTACTGTCCAGAATTGCTAGGAGTCAAAGATTTTATCCAATGTGTAAGTTATGAAGCTAGTCTGCCATCATTTTAGTTTGGATATTGGCAGAAGGCATGAGCCTCACAGAATGGGAACAAAATAGTTTATTACTCACCATAAAGTAGCAGCCAGAACATCAGCATTTTCTTATGCTGGTTCCCAGAGCCCCAGTTCCTATCAAATAATGCAGAGGGTTATATGAGTCCTACACACACAGCGGGTTACATTATAGGGGAGAAACCCTAAGCTTACGGAACTTGAATGTTTTATAATAGTCAGTAAGCATTTTTGCCCTTTCCTCCAGAGGGATTTATTATCTTTCTCTTCCAAGGTTCTCAGTTATACAAACTTCCTTGAAAACATATACCTGAAAAAAGGCAATCAGCCCCTCTGTTCAAAAGAGTGCAGAAATGTGATACAGAACTGTTTTACAAAAGCTACTTGTCCTCTTTCCCTAACTACCTTGTAAAATCATTAAGAACAGGGTTAGACAAACATTTTATGAAAGGGCCAAATAGTAAATGCCTTATGCCTGTAGACTACACAGTCTCTGCCATTTTAGTTTAAAAGTAGTCATAGACAATTGTAAAAGAATGAGTATGACTACATTCCAATAAAACTTTATTTACAAAACAGGAGGCTGGCCCATGGGTCATTGTGTCCTGACCCCTGCTTAAGAACATTGGAACACAGCTTATATGTACCATACACAATTGCAAATGTTGGTGATATCCCAGTGAATAAAACAAATAAAATTACCTTCGTCAACCATATCCTACAAAAAGGACATAGCAACAAACAATAAATAAGTAAAACACGGCTTGACAGATGATAAGTGCTATGGGGAAAAATCAAGCAGGAAAGAAAGGCGATACCCAGGAAAGAAAAATTTTAGATAACAGGTCAGAGAATGCATCAATCAGAAAGTGACATAAAATACAAGACCTGACGCAGTGTTAATGTCTAGGAGAAGAGCATTCCAGGCAAAAAAGGGAACAAATGCAAACATCCTGGGAAGATGGCACTTTTGGACTGTCGAAGGAGCCATAGGCCAAATAGTACTGAAACAGAGTAAGTGGGGAGGATGGCACAAGATAAGTCCCGAGAGGTAACTGGAGGATGGAACAAAGGAACAGCCTGTTCTGATTTGAACAGTATTTGTAAACTTGTTGGTTTGGGAATAGTTTGAAAAAGGCAAGGGTGGAAGCAAGAAGGTGATTTAAATATGCCTTTAAATTAATCAAGGCAGAGATGATTGTTCAGACCAGAATGATAGCAGCTACATTCTGAATAATTTTAAGGATGTCACCAATAGGATTTTCTGGCAGGTTGAATATGGTGTGGGAGAGAAAGAGCAGACTCAAGGACTACAGCTAAGTATATGGCCTGAGCTACTGGAAGAAGAAAGTTGCCACTAACTGAATCAGAACACTGAGAGGGGAGCAGATTTAGGGGCATATCAGGAGTTCTGCTTCAGAATGTTAAGTAGATATTCCATCAGTGTGTTGATGATAACAAGCTACCTACTTAACAAAGCTGCCTAAGGCCAGCCCTGCAGCCCAGCAGTATATATCAGGAAACTCCAAATGCTAATAGCCAGCACCCTCCTCCCCCATCAGGGGAATCTGGTCCATGGCCTCTGTAGATAGGTCAGCTGGAACATTAATTCAGATTGCTTCTCTGGCCAAATAGACACAGAATGATGACAAGGGTCCTTTGTCCAGACTTCATCTGATGAAGGACAAATCCAGCAAATGAAGAAGAGGCTGTCTGCCTATCAAAATGCATATTCATTAAACTCTTTATCAACTGTCAGCCCAGGAGGGAGAATGACAGATTTTTAACAAGATAATTTGAGAAACATTCCCTAAACATATTGAGCTAAATTGTCCCTCTTGTATCTGGGCTGGTGCCAGCAGTCACTGTCCATATCTTGAATTCTTCCCTAGGCTTCTTCACGGGGTCAACTGAGGAGTCCTCTTGCACTGTTTAAAAATCAGTGTACATAGCTCACTTGGAAAATAATGGTTGGTCACTCTGAAAGTAAAAGAATCACAACACTACAGCTGTGCTCCCTCCAGCCCCATCTCTCTCATACTGGCCGTATCCCCCTGGGTGAAAAACTCAAAATAAAAGACAAATTTGCTGCCTTTTTTTTAAAGCAAAAGGTAAGCCCTGCAAAGTATATATAAACAAAAGAATAAACACACATAATTTCACCCTGTTGTGCAATTGTAAACATTTTTATGCATCTCTTCAGTATTTCTCACAGAGGGTCAGTGGGAATAAAAAGTGGAAATAGTTCCTACATACAGAATCCTTACCTTTCTCAGGTCTTAATGTTAGAGAAGGTTAGGCCGGCTAGTCACTAAAGTGAGGCGTAGTTTTAGACAAAAGATTGGAAGCTACTGAAATATTTGAAGAGAGACAGTGTATTCATCTGGGGGGAAAAATAAAACCTCCTTGACATACAAAGAAGACATTTGCCCAGAGTTTGACAGAAGTGTAATGGTGCTCAACCCAGGAGAGAACTGAGTTGACAGTTTTAGCATTGGAGACAGAAATGGAATGGACAGAAAAGAAAAGAAAGTTCAGTAAGTGCTGAAGGAACAAAAGTAGCCTTGTTTCTTGAGAACAGAAGCCATCAGAGCTCTGCCAAAGGATGTCTATACAGAATGTGAGCGACTGGCGCACACAGAGAGGTAATGTGTGTACCTTAGAAACATTAAGATGCAAATTTGAAGTTGACTATATCCATTGAAATATGTTTTTTGCTACAAGTGACAGAATTCCTAATTTAAAGTGACAATAATTAAGATTTGTTATCTTAAAAATAAAAAAATTCAGGGTTAAGGGAATGTAAGAGTTTGTATAGCAGCTTTATAATGTCAACAGGAAACGTGGTCTAAGCTGTTTTTCTGCTCTACTGAAATACGTACGTTGGTGATTTCTCCACTCATTCTTACAAGTTAGCTTCAACAACTCCTGTGCCCCATCCTCACAAAACAGTACCTCGATAAGGAAGAAAATGGGTGGGAGCATAAAGGTTTAAGCTTGTGTGGCTGTATTAGTGGTGGTGATGAAGGTGAGGGATAATTCTTATTTTCCAGAATACTACTTCTTGCATCCTGTTTTTTAAATCTAGGTTATTTACCAGAGGGAATAGGTTTGTTCTATTTGGCTTAAGTTAAACAAGATCTCATCCCCTGGGGTGAGCACATTGCTGCAGGAATAAAATTGAGGTCTCATTAGTAAGGAAAGGAAGATATCTGTTGGGTAGAAACCAAGAGTGACTGCCATATTTAATTTCTCATCTTTTCCATCTTGTCTTAAAATGTACTTCTAGGAGATAAGAACTTTCGCCGGTGAAAAAGTTTGAAGAACGGAGACTCAGATGTCTAAGAAAAAAAGTAACAGAGTGGAGTAAAACTTTTGTCTTGGTAAGAAGGTCTAGGTGTTAAGATTAAACATCCCAAGAGAAATAGCATCTTTAAAAATTGACCAAATCCTTAATATCGTCTCTTTGACACTATCCAAGAACTAACAAAGCAATAAACAATTATTCTAGGCCACAGACTCAACGTTTATTAGCCATGGCTCTTCAGAGAAACAGAACCAGTAGGCAATATAGATATAAACAGATATATAAATGATCTGTTACAAAAAAAATTTGGCTCACACTATAGTGGAGGCTGATGAGTTCAAAATTCTACAGTCAATGAAATGAAGACAACAAAACAGCTGATGGTGTAGTTCCAGTCTAAGTCCAAAGCCTGAAAACTAGGAGAGCTGATGGTATTGTTCCAATTTAAATGCCAGTAGGCTTAAAACCCAGGAAGAGACCACAATTCAATTCAAGTCCAAAGGCAGAGGGCAAACAAACAAAGAAACAAAAATCAAGTTTTAATTTGAAGGCAGTCAAGGAGGAAGAGTTCCCCTTACAGCCACGAGGATTAGACTTTTTGTATTTAGGCCTTCAATTGACTTGATGAGGCCCCACATACATTGGGAAGATCAATCTGTTTTACTCAGTCTACCAATTCAAATGTTAATCTCATCCAGAAACACCCTCACAGATACATCCAGAATAATATTTGACCAAATGTCTGGGCACATAACAGCTCAGTCAAGTTTACACATGAAATTAACCATCACAAGAAGCAAAAGGAAACTAAGAAGGACAAAGCTGACACTTAAGACCATTGTGTTCTAGGAGTATCTGCCAATTCTCCTACTGCAGAAGTAACTAAAATACTCAAAAACCAAGTAAAAGCACATCTGAGGTTTAGAATCTTCCATGAGGAGCATGGTAAAACCATCACCTTTGAATTGGTAATGTGAAAGGCAAGAGCCTAGTAGTAAGGGGTAAATCAGAAAGAGACCTGGCTTCATGAGGTCTTCGGCTTCAAATCAACTCATTCCCTGAGCCTTCAGTAAAGAGATCTGATTGCTAATATCAGACAGAAGTAAACAATAATATTTTTTGGAGGCAGATAATATAATTTTAGGCCACTAATTATTCATTTATTTTTGTATATTTAACTTTTAAAAATGTATACATATGTTTTCACCTATCAGCACATAATCAAAACATTCAGGTGCATGAAGAGGTAAGATAATGGGATTGAAAAGCAAGAACGACAGTCAATAAAAACCAGTCCACTGAGCTCTAGCTCTGGAGAGTAAAAAGATATCATATAAAAAATCTAACTATGCTTAATGTATGTAAGAAACAAGGAAAATATTGAGAATTCGGGGAGGTAACTAGAAATTAGTTTTTATAAAGAATCAAAAGTAAATGCTGAAACAAAAAGTAATTAAAATTTTAAAAATCAATAGATGGGTTTAATAGCAAATTTGATATAACTGATTAGAGAATTAGCAGACTGGAAATTAGGGCAGAAGAAATTATCCTGATTAAAGCAGAAGATGGAAAATGATGGAAAATGCAAAAGAAAGTATGCAAAAAAAGTAAATATAGTGATAAACTTTTAATTAAGTGTAACTAAAATCTCATAAAAAAAGAAATTACAGGCAAAAGCAATATTTAAAACAATAATGGCTGAGAATTTTTTATAACTAATGAGAAATATTAAACCTCAGATGCAAAAAAAGTATAAATAGTAAATAGAATAAATGAAAAATATACCTACACATAGCATAGTAAAATTGCTTAAAAAAACCAAAGATAAATACTTAAAATTAGCTACAGAAAAATGAAGAAATACTTCCAAAATGCAACAGTCATATAATAGCTGACTTCTTAACAGAAAAAAAGTTATATTTTCAAATTTCTGGGGAAAAAAATTGCCAAGCAAGAATTACGTAAAAAAGTAAAATGAAAACAAAATAAAGACATTTTCAGATGAGTAAAAACCAACAGAATGTTCAACATTACATCTTAACTAAAGAAAATTCTAAAACGGAATGTTAAAAATATGAACAAATCTATTTATTGGCTAAACTTATGAATGATGCCTCTGAGCGTTTAAAATTGTAAAGAATTTATAATAAATCTTGAAATTAGATCTCCAGTTTTACTTTTTTCAAGCATTTTGTATTTATCTACCAAATTTAGAATCAGCTTGTCAACTTCTATGAAAAATTCAGTCAAGTGCAAAGTAAATATTTAAGTGGCTACTTCAGATGCTTCATGAAAGTCACTGTGCATGTAATGAGTAAAAAACTATTATCTCATCGAGGTGCAATTGTACCTGACTAGGCTCACTCACTCTGTGGCTTGTATATACCTATCTAACTCTGCACAAAATTCCAGTAAGCATTTCATCAAATGTATTACTTACTACAGATTGTAATAATAAGTGCTATTTATTGAGCAAATACTGTGTTCTGGGGACTATAATAACCATAGATCTACATTATTTAATCCTCACAACAACCAGTTAAAAAGTTCCTATGATTCCTCTCTGCTTAACAGATGAAGACATTTAGCCTTAGAAAGATGCCGTATTATAACTTGCCCAAGACCATGCACCATTGATTTGACTCCAAATCTGACTCATTGACCATTAAGTTGCACTGTCTCTGAGGCACTAGAGAATCATTTAGATAATTATATTAATGTCTTACCTGCTCTTTACCAATCTAGAAACCCCTCAAAGATAGAAATATCATGCCCACACAGCAGCACCTTGAACGTAATTATATGATAGGCCTTCAGCAATTTTTTGAGAGTGAATGAGTGAACATATGAACAAATGAATTAATGAATAAGAAAAAAGGAAAGTAAGAATTTAAAGTGAGTTGAGGCATATAGGGTTTGGGTTTGGCAAATGGTGATGGATTTTTTCTGTAAGTCTTTTTGTAATGTTTTGCAATGACTTACAAAAAGTTAGTCTGGGCCGCAAGGAAGTTAGTCAAAGAAGTTGTTCATGTAGAAATGAAATCTGTCAGTAGCGGTTAGAGAACAGCCTGGCAAGCCCTACAACCTGATTATGACCACAAGACAAGTACTGTAGAATAAGCATCTGCACAAAAATGTGATGATTTAGAAAACAGTTTGTGCAATTTAAAAATCTAAATTACTTAACCAAATCTCACCATTTTATCTGAATGCCTTAGAATTTTCGGATGCTAAAGAAATCTTGATTCTGCCTTTCAGTTTCAACACAAAGAAATGACGCCTCAGAGAGATGATGGCCCTATCTAATGCTACACAGTTTGCTGTTAACAGAAATCCAAATACACTAATTCCCAGTGCAATACTCACTCCTCTACATCGCATAGTCACTATGTATATCCAATCATAGATAATCTCACACATTTTATGACATGTAGACTAAAAAGGGATTTCTGCAGGCAGGATTAATGTCTTCCTAGTCTCTAGAGAGAAGAATGGTAAAGGCTTATTAGTGTAAAGAGGAGCAAATAAGCGGGGGTCTGGGAAGCTTCAAGAGCAAGCTGAAAACACATTTTTCCTCCTGTTAGCCTTCCTGACAGTTTCAGAGAAAGCAAAATTTCCAGAGTATTTGCAAGAGAACATAAGATAGTCTCTGTAGCCTGGGTGAATTCTAATTTGGGTTTTATTTTTGTTTAACAGCAAACTATTGCCATGCTATTTGACTTTACTTTTGCCCAATATTTACACTAGGTACCAGTAATAGGTAATTGAATTTATACTTTATTTTCCCTATGACCTTGCAAATTTAGGTGTGACTACCATCCCTTTTTAATAGATGAATTTAAAAAGCTTTGAATGTATAAGAATGCATCTGAGGTTACAACACTAATAAGATAGCCAGAAATCAAACCCAGGTCCTAGAGATGCCAAAGTCTTTGCTCTTTCCACACAGTGCAAAAAGACTGACTGAGTGAATGATTCATCCTAATCCAGCACATCCTATCAGCAAACTGGTCAGTAAGTGTTCTGGTTTGCTAGATAGTAAGAGCATGTTTCATGACTATCTAAAAAAATCAACAGTTAGAAAATCACTCATTCATAAATAGGGAAGGGATATATAAAAGCAGAAAGAATCAAAAAAACTAATAATAATTAAAAATAATAGATAACTTGTACCAAATACTATTCCACACATTTTACAAAGCTTATTCTTGATTAATTCTTATAACAGCCCAAGACGTATGTATTATTTTTATTGCACTCAGCAGATGAAGAATGGGAGGCTTTTAATGACTTACTCAAAGTCACACAGCTAGGATAGAGAGAAAGTCTTATTTCTGAATCCACCTTCTTAAACTGGTAGTTAAAAATCACCTTTAAAATCAAAAGGAACAGAGAAGCAAAAGAAAGCACCAGGTAACTGGACACATAACAGGAAAAAGTGAACACCAATGTGCAGTTTTTGTTTGAAGAGGAATAATTGCTGTTAAAGACCAGTGTCAATGAAGTATTTTAGTGTGCCTTCTAAAGTTCTATAAAGCTAAAGTTGGATTTTTTTTTTCCTGTTGTGAGACTTAATATATGTCTTCATGGATGTTAAACATTACATTTTTGTCCCTGTGTAATTCAGTTTGCTTAGCATGAAATTGAGCAGAATGGTTGTGTTTACTACTAATGATTAGAAAACCAATTGTTATGTGTATCACCATATATGATAATGGAACACGAAAAATATATATATAACAATTATTCAGTCTCCAGCCCCAAATCAAATTAATTAGGATACAAGCTATGACAAATCTTACTCTCTGATCTGCACAAAATTCAGAGCCTTTCAATCCCAGCCCCTAACCTACCCACATTCATGAGCAGCCTAAAGCCTTTGTTCAAAAAAAAAAGTTTCATAACTTACTAAGCACATGACCTAAGACCATAAGTGTCCTACCACTCATCATGGCCTCTCTTCCCAAATTAAATGTCTCATCATGAAGAATCTGGTGTTCAGGTGGTACCTTCGGACACATGGGCTCTGAAAAGAGACAGAGATCATTTGATTTCATTGCCACCACTGACTAGTTGTTTGTGACATAAGAGGATATAGTAGGAACTTCAGGTCATTCCATTTTCACCTTTTTTCTACAATAATAAAAATTTTAGTTGGGCATATCACCATGTAGAATACAAACTACATTCCCGAACTTTCCTTGCAATGACTTCCCTTATGACTAATTTTGTCCAGTTTAAGAGAAAATGTCCTATGAGCAATTTTTAAGAACTTTCCTGAAAAGGCCAAGATAGTCTTTGCTTCCTTGTTTCTCATCCTTTTGCCATTCCTGTTGCCTAAAACATAGATTCCACTCTGAATGATACTGAATGCCACACCCATTGGATGTCAAAATGGTGAACTGGGAGGAGTCTTGGTGGCTGAGGACTTGGAGGACAGCCCACTCTGCCATCCAAAGCCTGGGTTAACATCTCTACATATTTACGTGACAGAGAAATACATTTCTAATTTAACTGTCATTTTAAGGTTTTCTTGCATTTGCATTCAAATCTAATCTGAACTAATGCAGTCAAGTTATATAAAATGAGAATAATAATATGTGTATATTGCTCAGAGGTTTATGTTGAGGATTACATGAGAAAATGCATGCAAATGCAAGGCCTGGATGGTAAGAATTAAATATTAATCATTATTATTAATATTATGATTGTATTCCTTGCCTATTGAAGATAATTTTCTTGTCAGGCCTTGTCCAGAAATTATGATATTTGAGGCATTTTCTCAGACTAAGACATTGTTAGAAAAAATATGAACAGTCTTATAGGATTTCTGTGGCCCTGATAGCTAAGGTCATTGCTTTCTTCAAACCAAGAAATAATTTTATATAAGGAATAAAGGATTAAGGTTTAGGCTGCCCAAAAAATAGACCACTGTTTTTTTTTTTTTCTTTTCAACTCATTTTTTTCCAAATTCAGTATTAGCCATTAAGTGTTCTTATCAGTTGGAATATTACTGTATGATATTGTTTAGTTTTCAAGAATGCAGTCTGTTTTAAATTACGTTTAAATAAATAGTACTTTAAGATGATCACTTCTTGACATCTTAAACTTATCAATAAATTATCTCCAAATTATGACATAAAATAAATTATTTCTGTGAAGGATTCTGAATATGTGTGTGTTGATTCTCTTGCCTTTGTTGCTAAATAATTTAGAATACAACTTTTCTCTTTACTCACCACAGAGATATAATATTAAGTACAAAATGAGTAGTACTGGAAAATGGGAGAGAGAAATTGCTGAGAATTGCAATTAACATTGAAGGTATGGAACTTGGAAGAAGAGTAGGATATCAATTTTTTAAAAGAACAAAAAGAGCATTCTAGTTAAAGGTACCAACCAGTATGTACAAAGGTACAGGGACAGAAACAGAGCATAAGTGTATCAAAAAGGTACACTGAGATTAGAACATAAAGGACCTTACATGCCAAATGAAGAAATTTGGACTTTAGAGTCAATAGAGAGCAGTTGATGGATGTTGATGAACAAAATGATGCTTTAACTTGTGGCAGTGAGCTGAATGTGTAAGAAGTGAAAGCGATAAAGAGAATGATTTAAGAGTCTTTTTCAAAAAACAACTTTATTGGGATACAATTCACACACCATAAAACTCACCCATTTAAAGTGTACAATTTTTAGTATATTCACATATTGTGCAGTCATCATCACAATCTAAATTTAGGATATTTTTGTCCCTCCTAAAAGCAATCTTACCCATGAGCAATCAATCCCATTTCTTCCCTTACCACCCCAGCCCTTAGCAACCAAAACTTTATTTAATATCTCTATAAATTTGCATATTCTGAACATTTCATATAAATTGAATCATATAATATGTAGTCTTTTATGACTGGCTTCTTTCACTTGGCTAATGTTTTCAAGAATCATCTGTGTTATAGCATATATCAAAACTTCATTTCTTTCTACTTCCTAATAATAATTTGTAACATGGATATACCACATCTATTTATTCATCAGTTGATAGACATTTAGGTTGATTCCTCTTTTGGGTGATTATAAATAATACTGCTATGAATTTTTTTGCACACATTTTTAAATGGACATGTTTTTCTTTCTCTTCTGTATATACATAGGACATTGGTCATATAACTCTGCTTAGCATTTTGAGGAACTGTCAAACTGTTTTCCAAAGCAGCAACACCATTTTACATTCTTACCAGTAATGTATGAGGGTTTCAATTTCTTCACATCCTTGACAACACTTGTAATTGTCTGTCTTTCTAAATATAGTTATCATCATAGGCAGGTGTGACATGGTATCTCATGGCATTTCCCTAATGATTAACAATGTTGAGCATCCATTCATGCATTTATTGGTTATCTATATATCTTCTTTGGAGAAATGTCTATTCAGATCATTGTGTCGACTTTTTATTGCTGAGTTGCAAAAGTTATTTAGTTATTTATATATTCTGGGTACAGATATATGTTTTGCAAATATTTACTCTCATTCTATGGATTGTCTTTTTACTTGCTTGGTAATTCCCCTTGAAACATACTTTTTAAATTTTTGGTTAAGTCCAATTTACCTATTTTTTCTTTTGTTGCTTTTGGTGTCTATCTTAGGCATCTACACCTATGTTTTCTTATAAGAGTTTTGCAGTTTAACTCTCACATTTAGGTCTATGATCCATTTTGAGTTAACTTTTGTTACAAATACGGTGTAAGGTAGGGATACAACTTCATTCTTTTTCATATGAATATCCAGTTGTCTGTGGTACCTTTTGTTGAAATAATAGACTTTTCCCATATAATCAAGGTATATTATAATAAGGTCCTGAGAAGAGTTATTAGAACCACTGGAAAAACTTTATAAAGAATAAGGATTAGTGGCCAGACTACAAGAAGGCAGGAAAGGAGGATGATCAGGTAACCAGTTAAGTAATGTGGCTACCATTAACATAAATAGGAAAGTTAGGGAAGGGAGAAGTTTATAGAATAAGATGAGCTTTACTTTGGACATATGAATTTGCATTGTCCATATGAAAATGTACAGAACATCTAAGAAGATGCTAAATGGTGATGTAATGCTGGGAATATTCTCCAAGGAGACACTAATTAGGCACTTTCTTCAAAGAAAAAAGTTAAAGACTAAGCAATACCCAAAAGAACAATTTCATTGAGAGAGAAAGAAGAAGTAGAATCAAATAAATTTTTAAGGTAATTTATCATGTAATTTACTCATTCATTCTTTCAACAAATAGTTATGATGCCCCTAACATGTAACAGGAACTATACCAAGTACCCAGAGCTGCAGGAAGAACAAGTAACATGGTCTTTGTCTTCATGGAACTATCTGTCTAGAGCAGAGAGAGGGACAATTCAATAACCAGTTGCAGTGCAATGGCAAGTACATAATGCAGAAAGTCTATGATGCAACAGAAAGCATCTTGAAATCTGAAGATTGAACAGAGAAAAAGCCAAAGGAGGAGCTAGAAGATGGAGAGAAGCATTCCAAGTAGAGGAGAGAGAACATGTAAAGAACAGGAGATAAAAGAATGTTGTTCATTTGAAGAACTACTAAAAGATGTCTCTTCTGGCCAGAGAACCCAACCCTAAGAAATACATGGTAGGAGGTAAGAGGAGAGAGTCAAGCAGCTAAGTCATGTGTGGCATTGTCTACACCCTGGTCAGTCATCTTCACATCTTCTGAGCTTGCTCTCTCCCTTCATCATAAAATCCAATCATTCAGTCTTTATCATTTCCCACCCACGTGGACCACTGCCCAGCTTCAACCTCAAGTTAGCCTCCCTTAACATCCAGACACCCACATGTCCTTCTGCTTGAGTCAGTGTCCTCTTACCTACTCCAAGTGTCTCAATGCTAATGCTGAAGAGTAGTGTGAGAAGAGAACCGTTGCTAGGGCTTTATTAACTTCACCCACTACAGGGGCTGACCGGCTCCCCACAGCAGCTTGCAGTACTGTGGGCCCATACTCTGGGGCATCCCCAGCTGCTCCTGTAATGCTGGTCCCACTGCACCACCAATACTTTCTTTCTCCTTGAAGAGATGCCCGCCTCTCCTTGCCCTGCGCTGGGTATCATAGTTTTAAAGGGTACAGTGGGACAGGGCAAAGAGCCATTTCAAATCAGACAAGGCTAAATTCTAATACCAGCTCTGCCACCTATTGGCAACGTGGCCATGGATGACTGTTTTAATCTCTTTTAGTTTCAGTTTCCTTACTTGAAAAATGAAAGTAATTCTTACCCCAAAAGTGAACATTTTAAAAGAGAGAGATATGCAAAGTGCCTGGCATGATGCTGGTTTGGTTTTATTCTGTCCTCTATTAAGTATATGACAAAGAGTTTTTCTACTATGACTCATGTTTCTGCCTAGGCTCTCTAGTCAATGTACCCCTTCCCCTGGGACTTGGATACCTAAATTACCCACCCTTCAATTTGTCTTTTTTGTGTGTGTCTTGCCCTTTTTCCACACACACAAGCTTCTCTAGACTTAAAAACATTTCAGCCTAATGCTCTCCTTTCTCTGTGTGTCTCTGTCTCCCCTCTTCTACTGTCTCCTCCCTCATAACTTCCTCTCTATCATTCTCTCTCTCTCTCCCTCTCTTCCTGTTCTCTCTCCTATCTCTTTCTCTCCTTCTCCCCTTCTATCCCCCACCCTCCTCCTCTCTCCCATTGCCCAGCTACTCAAACAAATTGTAGGTACGTACCCATGGTCACCACCTCCTCTTCCTCAACACCCTCTCACCTTGTCATTGCCTTCCATTAAGTGTTTGCTCCTCTTCCTGTTCTGAAATCTCTCTCCGGGAAGTCACAAGGACATGCTCATTGCCAAACCTGATGACTTTTCCTCCTGGCATCATACAAACACACACACACACACACACACACACACACACACACACACACACACACGACAAGATATGTCTTGACCTGAAGACAAATCAACAGAAGTAAAATCCCCTTACCTTGCTAAGTGGTTGTTGTCTACTCTGAGGATACACACATTTCATGTCTGATTTAGTGAACCGATTTAGAGATCAGAGATCATGGGCTGCCTATAAGAAAAAAGGCCACCCCTTGATAGGAGAAGTGATAGAAAATTCTCCAAGTGAGTAATAATTATAGAGTGTGAATCAAAACCCAACAAAGCAAAACAAAAATATAAAGTGAAATAAAATTTGCCTTGGATGCACGCTTTCAGAGAGAGCATGAAATAGGCAGTCAATTTAAAAGTGGCAGTTGAAAAACAGAGGTTCCTGATAGTGTTGAAGTCAGAAATACTAACTATTCACCATTATATTTTAGATATTTTTTTTTTTTTGAGTTGGAGTCTCACTCTTGTCACCCAGACTGGAGTGCAGTGGCCGCTCCCAGCCGCCGCATCCTCGACCTGCTGGGCTCCGGTGGTCCTTTCGCCTCAGCCTTCCAAGTAGCTGGAACTACAGGCACGTGCTACCACGCCCAGCTAATTTTGTGATTTATTGTAGAGAGGAGGTCTTGCCAAGTTGCCCAGGCGGGTCTTGAACCCGTGGGATCAGGCTATCCACTCACCTCAGCCTTCCAAAGGGCGGGATTACAGGCTGAGCCACCGAGCCCGGCTTTTATTTTAGACTTACTTTTCTGTAAAAATGATTCAAACTAAGTCATTTGTTTTGAAAACCTGTCTCCTGCCTTCACTTTGTATTTTATCTGGGAAACAGATGTAAAAATAGCTCATTGCCACTTGCAGAAAAGAGGCTATGGACTACATAGGGTGGAACGGCCTTTGTGTTCTCGATGATAAAGCAGGGAAATACATCCCTGCACTGTGCTTCCTGGAAGAGGAAGGAGGCCTGGGGGGATGTGGTGGGCAGCAAGAGGAAGAAGGAGCCAGAAGGAAACAGTGCAGTGGAGACAGATGGGACTAGGAGGGTTCTGAGAAAATGAACTGGAGGCAAACTGCTCTTGTCACAATCCTGTTGAGCACTTAGGCAGAGGCTTCAGAATAAGTTATTACCACCCTTCAAAGTTCTCATTAGCTGGGTAATGTCAGGTGAAAAGGTTTGGGGCCTTTATGAGGATGCCCAGAGGAGGACTTAGTCTGAGCTGAAACATGCTCAGAGATAAGATTACCAGATTGAGGGGTGGCGGGGCGGGGGAAGGAAGAGGGTCCAAAAAGTTGAAGTAGACACAGCAAGCAGACAGTGAGATCAGAAAAGGTTGTAAGTCCAAAATCAGGAACACAAGCAAGGAGAGAATGTCTAAGCTGTGGCCAGCATGACATTTCTTCAAGAGAGCAATGGAATAAAGTAGAAAAATCAATGAACTGGGAATCTGAAGACCTGGGTTTCAACCTAGACTCCAACATCAGCTATGTGTTCAATCCTGGGCAAATCACATGGTTTTTAAGTCTCTCTCTCTCTCTCCACCCCCCCCCACCCCAAGTTCCCAACTTCTCTAAGCCAGAAAGTCTATGTGTAAAATAGATAAAATAACAACCCTTCTCACTAGAATGTTTTAAGAATCAAATGAGATAACCCATAAAAATCCCAAACACATAGAAATAATTCAGTAAACATTGACTGTGATTCCTGTTGTCACTCTTATTATTGTTTCTATTTCATAGGGATTCTGAGCCCAATCAGATAAGATAATAAGGATAAACTCTGACTTGGCTACACGGGTGATGTTTTGCCTTTCTGGATGCTTAGCTTAGCCATCTGACCTAATCTATCACCCTCATCCCTAACTCGATGTCTGAGGAAACATCAATCTGAAACCCATGACAAGCTGCTGGCAGCACAACACTGATGTCATTCCAGTGAGTTGTCTGAAAAGGGAAAAAGGTGCTCATTTAAGGAAGATGAAAATGACAGGAACACCGAGGGCTACCTTGACTGAACAACTGTAACATGTCCTCCCAGTTATCCAGCAAGATCAAATGCAGAATGCCTGGGAGTAAAGCCTACCAATTTAAAGTGAAATAAAATGTATGAACTTTACACACATGCAGAAGAGAAATGAGTCAAGAGAATTATACCTCAAATTTGGTAGTGATTATATCTAGCTTGCGGAAAGCTATTTTATTCCTTATACTTTTCTGATTTCCAAATGTCCTGCAATGCACAGCAGTTGGTAAAAAAAAAAATCTGAAAAAAATGTTATAAGAGACAAAAATTAAAGGCTGAGGTCCCTTTAAGTTGACTCTGATAACATAAAGAGAAGACACACGAGACTCTACTGTTTGGGGGAGTGTGGAGGAGGGAATTTGAAGATGTACCCAAAGTAGTTTTTTTCATTCTTGCATCCCTTCTTTCTGTTTCTACAGCACCTTACCTCCCTATTCTGGATTTGTATCACTGGATTATTATAAAACTATTTTGCAATTTATTTCCTCACTTCCTAGCTTGACTTGAGACAGTCTCTCCCACACAGAAATAGCGCATCCTGCTGCAAACACCATCTTTGCCTGTCAACCTCCTCTTCATTCACTTATAATGACGTCCTGTCACATCAGATTTCACTCAGCAGTTGTCTACTATTCAGTAGCTTTTCTTAACTGTTCCTTTGCTATATTTTCTTCTTCACTCCTTTTCTCACTAAAACTTAATGAAGCTTCTTGTGGTTCAGTTAAACCAGTGATTCTCAAAGTGTGGTCCCCAGGCCAGCAGTGTCAGGATCACTTGGAAACATGCTCGAAATGTCCATTCTTGGGCTCCACCCTAGATCTACTGAACCAGAAAGACTGTGCTTTTACAAGACATCCAGGTGTTTCTAATACATGGCGAATTTTGAGAAGCACTGACCTGTTGGATCTCTTCCATTTGTACTTGTCCATTCACATCTGACTAACTTCATACATGACTTGGGGGCCTGTAGTGTGGCACTTGGGTAGGATGAACCACATTTCCCAGAATTGCCTTACCTATAGGCTTCTGGTGAGGTTGGGCCATGGAAGGTTCTAGTGCAAGATTGGGAAGGTGGAAGAGATGCCGCAGCTACTTTGTAGCTCACACATGTTATCACTGATCTGCTGATTCACTTCATGGGTGTGGAACAGCAGCTGGATCTACCACTTCTCCACCCTCCCCTGAATCCTTCACCTTGTCTGACTCTTGAGCCAGATGGACATTTAGCTCCATGACAAAGGGCCCTAGTTTCTCCTGAGGATACTCATGTCATCAAGGTAAGAGGCAGTGAGAACCGAGGGATCAGTTTGTGAGTCCCAACCAGTTCTTGCTCTCTCTACTTTCTACCCATCTTCTTCTCCTTCCCACAGAATGTTCTACAAACTTCAATCTCCACATCAAGTACAAAGAAAACAGCCTTACAGCATGAACTGTAAACTAGGTAAATGTCTCTTCTCGTGCATCACAGGTGAAGGACAGAGGCATAGGAAGTTGTTCCCCTGCCTCCACCACAGAAATCTGCCCTCATTTATTCCCCATTGAAACTCAGGTCAGATCTGCGTTCCAAAAAGACTTCCAGATTTCTATTCCAATTCAACTCTTCTTTTCTAATTTTGAAAGGTAGTTTGCCCTTCTTTGCATTCTGTCTGGTAATTGTTCTCAAGCTGTTTTACATATTCTTGCACATCTAGATTATAAACTAGATTTTGGCTCTATTCTATTCACTATGTTTTGTAATGAGCAACCTTCTCTACCTAGGCTTCACATTCTTCCTGGACTACTCCTTTATGCACAATTTTTCATATCTAAGCAGATGACATTCAAATACAAATCTTTTATACTAATCTCTTTCCTGAACTTCAGTATCCAATTGCCTACTGGCCATCTATATATAGATGTCCCTCTGGCATCTCATTTTCGTTCAACATGTCCAAAACTGAATTTGCCAATTAGCTAATCCCAGTGTCCTTGTATTTCCAGCCTAGGAGAATTGCACCTACATGCACCCAGCTGACCAATCCCAAGCTATGGTCTGAGGTATTATTCTAGAGGCCTCACACTTCTTCTCCCCCCAAACCCAGTTCTGTTATTAAATAACCTAGATTCTTTCTCACTGAGTTTACCTACCTTTTCCCTTATACCAGGTACCACATGCATAATGGTTAATACCATGGACTGAAAAGGAAGGCTCAAGTGGACTTGAATTCTAGTTTTACTGATTGTTACTCACCAAGTCCCAGTTTCTTTGTCCGTAAAATGGGAAAATAATCGTTGTGTGAATTAGTACAACTCATTCTTATGAAGCCATATACAGCCCTGTCACATGGCAAATCATAAATATTAGCTACTATGATTCCTTCTGCTATTATTCTAAACCAAGTCACTGTCTCTTTTCTTGATTATATCACAGCTTCCTAACTGATTCCCCTACTGAAAAACTTCTTCCTCTCTCTGAATTATAAGTGTAAAATCTAATAAAAATATCATAAGCATTTTCTAAAATACCATTAATTATTCCTCCAAAAATCACATTTATTTTAGAATGCTACTTTAAGTATATAAATGTTTCAGGTGGGATAAACCTGATTTAAAAAGTTATATGGACCGAATGCCAAGAACTAGTGAATTTGACATGAGCTCTCCAATTTTAACTTTTGGAATTTTATATCCAAGAGGCACCAATGCTCACAGACTTCCAAGAATATCCTTGAGGCACTTCATGAGCCAATAAGGTATGTATGCAATACTGATACTAAGTAATAAAACAGGTCTGTTTTTGGGGGGCAGCCTATGGATGGCTGTGACTTTTCTACTTTTCTCTGTCACTCGGATTGGAATGTCCTATGATTGCAGCAAGAAGATTCACCATATTCTCGTGAAGAGAAATGCCTTCCCAGAGCAATAAATGACTGTGACTGAGACAGACAGACTTAACAGCTGCATAGCAGATGGCCCTCCGTTGTGTTTTAGGTGACTGCTTCGATTGAATATTATAAAATTGGATGAAATTCTGCCAATTTCCTTTTGCAATTATAGAAGTGTGGAGTGAGGAAGTAAAAAGATTTAGTATTCATTAGAGTGAGCATCCTTAATAAAGTCTTCACTTTCTACTTCAAAAAAAACCTAGATGTTTTCGTATAGCACCAGAGCACTTTATTTGTGCCTCTAATGAGCTCTGGCCTGTATTAGGATGATTTATATATGTTGCTTACCTTCTTCACTAGACTATGAGTGACTTGAAGGCAATTTTATGTCTGATCCATCTTTGTATTCCAGCACCTAGCACACTTTTTGCCTACAGTATGTGCTCAGTGAATACTGAATTAATGAACAGCCAGATGAATAAATATGCCATTGAAATTTTCATAATTAAATCATACTTTATAATGAAGTGGAGCAAGTCATATTTAAAGGTACTCTGTGGAAAATTGTTATATATAATGCCAAATTTCCTCATTGTTTATCATATGTTTCATATATTAAGTTTACTTAATTTAATACAATTCAAAAATCCACAGATTGAGCATCTGTTACCTTTCATTGACTGCTAAGATGCTGAGATACCAAGAAGAATTAGAAATGGTCCCTCTAGAGAATTTTACTATCTGCTATTTTTATAATGTGGTTTACTGACTTTCTTCCCCTGGAGTGGTAGGGTCCATGTGCCTCCCACCCCATCTTATGGGAATATGAAAGGAGTTTGTGACTACTCCGTCCAATAGAACATGCCATATGACTTCTGAAGCTAGGTCACTTAAGGGATTTGGCTTCTGCCTGGCTCTTTCATCAGGACATTTCCACCTCCCCACACCCCTAGTGAGGAAGCCCAAACTAGTCGACGTGGAGAGTGGAGAAACCACATTAGAGAGGGCCATATGAAGAAAAACTGAGGCTGTCAGTGAACAGACAGAATCAATCACTAGACATCTAAGTGAACAAGCCTTTATATCAGGGCTTCTCAAGCATGGCACAATTGACATTTTGGGAAGGATAATTCTGGGGGGTATCGCAGAGGACTGTGCATCATAGTTTATTTAGCAGCATCCCTGGCCTCTACTTACTAGATGCCCTTCCCCCAAGTTGTGACAACCAAAAATGATTCCAGGTATTGCCAAATGTCCTCTGGAGAGGAAGCAGTTCATCCCAGTTGAGAAACCCTGTTTTAGATTATTCCAGCACCAAACCTTTGAGCTGCTCCAGCTAACCTCAAATAGAGAAGAGGCAAGCCATCCCTATTGAGTTCTCTATCAAAATTGGAGAGTTTCTAACAGAATTTTGAACAGAATTGCAATTATTATTAGTCACTAAGATGGTTTGTTGTGAAACATTAGATAATGAGTTCCTGACTTCAAGAGATAGTCTTTCCCTTCTAGGGTGTAAAGTAACTATGTGATCAAATAATGAATAACCACCATTCTACAACAGACACTAATAAAATCTGCTATAAAGTTGTACTTATGAAGCAGACCCTAAGCATACATATATGTGTTCAAGAAATTGTGTGTACACAGAGGGACAGCACTGTGTACACACTGAACTAGTCTGTGGTCCTAGTCTGTGGTCATACTGAGCTATTAGGGTATCTATGTTAACCCAATTTTAGTATATTTAATTATATTGTCTTCCTAATTTGCTCATGCTCTTTCAACTGGAAGTGGTGAACACCGGATTCTTAAATAACGCCACATCATTAAAGTCGCCTACAGTAACACACAGCTTGTTTTCCTGTAAGCTACATTAGATGACTCAGTCCCAGAATATGTGAAACAATTGTGAGATAATGTTCTGAATAGAGTTGTGGCAGGGTCATGTTTGGTCTGCGTGACACTTATAATTTATCTTAATATATCAAGGAAAACATTTAGCTATAAAATGTGAATATTCAGTGACTCAAATAAAATATACATGATAAAATCTGAAATTTTGGGTTTTTTTAAAGAATTTTAAATTAAGATAAGATGCATAATATGTATACCTAAAATTTATTATTTTACCTAACAACAAGAAGTAATGCAAACTCCTCAAGGATGTAAGCTACATTTGTTTGTAATAATGGCAATGACAACATATACAATACTTCTCTTGGGCCCTGTGCCATGTATGCTGTGCTGTTAATCCTCACACAGTCCAGTGACTGCAGTTCAAAGAGGTTAAATTACTTGCCCATAGAGCTGGTGTGATCTGAAGCCTTATCTCTCCGACTTTTAAGCCTGTTGTCGTCCCACAACACCTCCTCCCTTTATCTTTGTGTCCTCACTAGTCAACGGTATGTAGTACATAGACAGATACTCAACTGAGTTTGTAGTTATTGATTTAAAATAGCTTTGAATCCCAGATTTAACAGTTCTGTATGGAAAGGAAACAAAATAGTCTATTGAAGTGATCATTATGGTGGTCAATTCGTGTTTGCTGATTGCCACTCAATAGATGAGTTACCAAATAAGTGATTATTTTAGGTGCTAAGCCAACTGCATCAGCTTGACTCTGTAGTATGACTGATTGCCTAGCAATCAGCCATTGAATGACAAAACCCATCTCCTATGTAGATGCAGCCTTAAAAGGGCCTGCTGTACCAAGTCATTATTTTCCTTTTTATGAAGGCAATGTTGTTTCAGGAAGGGGAAATAGAAGTCAGCATAAGCTCCTTCTCATAAGGAAAGTGATAAAATGGTTGAGAGAGGCAGGCTGAATCTGATGAATCTATGCATAGAATATGCTGATATATATGGCTGCTTAAAAAACAATCCCACTTGAATTGCAGATTGTTATTAGCATGGGATGATACTCACAAAAGGTGAATGAATAAGTGAATGAATAAATGATATGTAAATAAATAATGAAAATAAAAGCCTAAGCTAACCATAGGCATTGTCAACTGACATCTAATAATATAACTGCAAAATTAACTTCTCAAGAAAATATATACACATAGACCCATTGTACACAATGACTACTAATATTTCAAATTGGTTGATGAACTCTGGATGTTTAAATTAAGCTTTCCTTTTCCTCTTAGCTGCTTTTGGTCTCATATGAATTGCTTTAAACTTAGGATTCAGACTTAAGAACCATACTTGTATGTATGTGTAAAAAACAGAGAGAATGCTAGCCTGAAGAAGTGCTTCTACAGATATACTCTCAATTTTTCATAACTTGAGTCCCTTTTTGATAGCTTATACAATTTGGAGCTATACAAACCAGAATCTTTTCATCCTAACAGGAAGCAGTGGCTAACACTCTCCTCTCTTCCTGAATAGAAGAAGGTGAAGAGAGAAGCCTGGCTCAATAGTTTTCAACAGGGGGTGTTACAGCCTCCTTAGGGGGTATTTGGAAATACGTGTGGACCTTGGAGTTGCCACAATGGCAAGAGTATACCAATGGCATTGAATAAATGGTAACCAGGGTAGGAAAACATTCTTCAACATATGGGGGGACCCCAAAACAACAGAATTTATTTATGAAAATTGTGTATTTATTCTTACGTATTTAAACTTCAGTCACCTTTAAAGTACTCATCATTTGATGCAATACACCTATCAAAACACTTTTTCCACTGCTCAAAACAGTTTTTGAACTTGTCGATTTTGATGCCTTTTAGTGTTTCTGCCATTTTTTGTTTCACCTCTTTCACAATGGCAAAATAAGTAGAGTGGCATGGGGGTCATGCCATTTTTGGTCAAAAACTACTGAACATTCAGCATGGTATGGGCAAGTGTGCTTGTAATTACCCATCATAAAATGTGTAGATGCATTGAAAGAATCTCCAAAAAAAAATTCACTGAAGTCAAATGCAGTCTCTCACAACAACATAAGCTGTTACACTGATGCTGATGGGTTCCTAGAATACTTACCTGGCAGGGGAAGTCTATACTACAAGAGGCCCTCCCTCCAAAAGATAATTCTATTTTTGGGGGGGGCAGTCCTCCTCATACTTCACAGCTTTCCAAAAGGAGGAATTTTCTGTGCAAAATGGCAATAGAAATTGAGAAATGCTGGGCAATTCCCTTTTGGAACATCCCAGGCCACTTACTCAGTATCAGCAAGGAAAACTAAAGTCTAGTCATAATAACATATAGGAAATACATCAGGATTTGGCTAAATATATATATATATTCCTGATCAGAAGCAAAGAAGACTATGGCACAGAAAAGAAATGAAAAAAGTCTTTATTGTTATTCCAATGATAACCTCTAAACTCTCTTCAACATTAGGAATAGCACCTCTGAGTCCCTGTAGGCTCCAGAAATTTCAAAAGAAACAAACACTAAGATTCTGTTTTATCCAAGAACAATCCCCTGCTCAGACAATAAGCTTGGTTGAGCACATAGTAGATTAGTAAAGGGATCCAGGTCTGTTGCAGGGTGCAAAGCTCACCTGAAGGTGATGTAAAATGTCTCCTTCCTCCAACCCTCAGTCTTGAGGGACATTGTGGTTCATGCACATTTCTGGAATACAGTTAATGTTGTTCACTATGCAGGTGGGCTGAGGATTTTAGCAGATGGCAACAGGATGGCTATAAAAGAGGAAAGAGCTCTTGCAGATGGTATACTTACTCCTTTCTGTGTTTTTCTTTATGGAAGGGGACAGGAGGGAGATAGTTGTAAGACAATGCAATGATGTTGCAAACTTCCAAAGTATTTATTCTCATACATATTCTGAAGTCATCACATTATTATATTTCATCAACATATTGCAGAGGAAAAATAAAGCAGGAAGTGAAGAAAGGACAACAGGAAAAAGCCTTCAACATGTACAACTATGAATTCACCATCCTCTGGAATTACCCATCATGAACTTTAAGCTTGTTAATGCAGTAAATTTTCCTGTATTTTTCCTTTCCAAGTGAGATAAGCTAATTACTGTAACTTTTTCTCATAGGCCACTTTTTTTTCAATGCTGTGTGATTATTTTTGGTGCCTGACTTCCAGCTATATACATTCTGCTCATTCTGTGATTCTGAGATACTACAAGCTGGTCACAATATTCTGATAATGGTTTGTGCAGTAGCAGCTGCCTTCACTGGTGATCTCCTATTAGATGACAACACCATCTTTCTTGGCAGTCTTATCCAAGACAGGAAAGGTAGTTAATAAAGGCAGTCTGATGTGGGCAGCTTCTGACGCAGCGTGGGCACAGGTTTTTCACCGTAATGAGCAGCCACAATCATTAATTGGGCTGCAGATCTCTGCGTCTTCCAAGCCTACTTCTTCTGCAATGTTGACTTTGCAGAGATGGCAAGTGTCAAGTTCTCTGCAAAGTATTGTCTCCCACAAGTCTGATCCTGGGAAGTCCATCCCCAAGGATTGGTATCTGCTCCCTTTTCCTATGCCATCTTTGGGTGAGTGTCCCCAGGATATTTCCTCTGCCTGCATTTTGAATTAGATTAGGAAGAGTAGTAAATAATACAGGCCTGTGAATGAGGTTGATCCCCTCAATGATTACTCAGACAATTCATGCACATTTTCATTTCATCAACAATTTAGTAACTATATAGAGACGTTGGGATGGTTACCAAGTATAAGGCAAACTGATCAAACTGTGGCCATAAAGGAGTTCTAGTGGAAGAAGATAAGAAAATCAAGAACTACAATGATAAATTGATGAGGTAATAGATATGCTAATCAGCTTGCTTGAGTCTTTCTACAGTATACACATAGATCGAAATATCACATTGTACCCCATAAATATATGTAATATTATTTGTCAGTTCAAAATAAATTTGAAAGACGAATTATGATGCAATATAATAAGAATGTTATTTTTTAAATGTATAGGGTTTCATGGGAGCACTATTTCAGCCTGGAAGGTCAGGATCAGAAAAGCTCAGAGAGTAGGTAACCTTTAAACAGAGTCATGAAAAATAATTAGGAATTACTCCTAAGAGAAGTAATATAGAAGAGTGTACTGTGGAGAAGCAGGAGTCCAGGCAAAGGCACAGAAATATAAAACAGCACCCCAGAACAGCAGGTAGGTAGGGAAATTGTGGATATAGGTGCAGTGTGGCAGGTATGAAGCTAAAGATAGAGAGAAATGTCAGAAGTTAGGTCTAAAGTAGAAGCTAATTAAAAACCAGCATATAAAACTGCCACCCAAGACTCAGTGGTCTTAGTTTAGAAAATGTGGTTCAGAATGGGAACTATGGTACACAGAAACAGGCCTTACCTTCCTCGCAGTTTAGTTACAGTTCCCCTGCATTACAGGGAGACAGTGTGAACAGGTAGACAATAGGCTTAGTTTCCAGTAAAATGTTCCATTTCCTGAATCTACCAGAGAAAAAACCCAGGGATTTAGGTGGCTCCTTCTGGAGGACGTTTGTTGCTTTGGCTACCCAGCACGCATGTCCCTTGTTTTCTGGTATTATCACCTTCCATTCTCTCTGGAGAACTACTCTATGCCTAATTTCAGCCCAGGTATGGTTCCATTCCTGCTTCCAAAAGTGAAAGCTGTTACTAGGCTTCCTACATCAACACACCACAGTGACTGGTCACAGTGACTGTTTCTGAGATAGGCATACAGCCCAAGCTGGTCCAATAAGGAGAATCCTGGGGCTTATACAAGAGTTACCAGGAAGATTTGTTATATCATGACCACTGGACCCAAGTGTGTGAACATTTAAGGGTTAGAGTTACCACCAGCTATCCAACTACTTTAGGAAACTTGAGAATAAAGTCAACACAATAGAAAGCAGAGTCAAGATAAAGAAAAGCTAAGTCTCCCTGACATGTTGGGAGCCCCCTGGATCAAGCTACAACTGAATCCTGGATTACCCTAGAAATATATGTCAACAAAATTCCCAATTTATTAAAGCCAGTTTGAGTTGGCTTTTCTGATACTTGATACTAAGAGAAAAATCTTTACCGATATAATGCCAAAATTATTTTTCAAGGATTGCCTCTTTAAGAATATAGTATCCTAAGGGATAGAATATAATGAATATTTAACAGTTGAAGAGTAATTAAACAGAACCCATAAAACCTGCATTCCAGACTGAATTTGCCAGTTACTAGTTACACAGTTTTGGACAAATTACTTCATCTTTTTGAGCCTCAAACTTTCTACATATAAAATATAGATAATTCTAACTTTCTCCCCATATTACAGCCTTCCTTGGATGAAAATCAAACAAAATTATGAAAAGTAATTTGTCAAATCCAAAGTGCTAAATGAATGAAATGGCTACTAAGATATTAACATTTTTTTTCCAGTAAGTCCTCAAATAATTCTGTGGTAGGAATCAGTTCTATTTTTCCCAGTTGTCTAAAATAGGTCTAACGATGTTGCTATCTAACCAGTGCATGCTATAAAGTATTAGGTTCCTAAAATCTAAATGAAAGTCAGCATATCTCAGGTCAGGAGTCAGTTAAGCTTTAAAATGTGCTGTGCCCATGGTAACATGGTTCATATTAATTGGCATTAGGTTGACAGGCATTTGAGCCAAAAAAGTAAATGCCAGAAAGCTATGTCTAATAACTATTTCAATTCCAAAGAGACCCAAATAAATCAGCTAATAAAAATAAATAAATAAACCTAAATGACTTTGTCTTCCAAGTTATTAACTACACTTTCACATTTCACCTGGATGCTATGGTTCCCTGCATGTCATGAAAAAGTTGTTTGACCTGCCCTGAAGTGGCAAAGTTTTTCTTCACTCCTCAATCCCAAATATATGACATGTCAGTAAAGGCTACAAAAAGACCATACTCATCCATTCATTCTCCTTCTGAAAAATCTGCCCATCCTACTACATTTGATCACCTAGTCCCATCTCTCTTGCTACTGGGAATCTCATAGACCACCCCCCCCAATTGTTCAGCTAGTCATTCAAGTCACTTTATAGTCTTCCTGCACTCTGCTAGTCCTACCCATTTATCCCTCTCCACTGCACCATCCCAGCCATAAGGTCATTATCTTAGCCATGATGGAATTCCTAGACATGACAGGGAACAGCCATACTGTTTCTTGGACTTAATTCACATTTTTATAGCTCTGGGACTGTGCTTATTTAGTTTCTCCTCATTGGAATATAATTTCCACTAATCCACTCCATTGCCCTTCTCTGCCTACTAAATCCTGCTTTTTAAATTAATAATAAAGACCTTGTAAAAATGAAGTGCTTTTTCTTGGACTACGACAGGTAGCAATATGACTAAATAAAACTGGTTAACATTTAAAAAGTCAAATTACTATCTAAGCCTATATTTTGTTTTTCCACCTCTGATGGAACCAAGGGACAAAGAAATATTCATCTATTTAAAAAAAGTAATCAGACCAAGATCAATAGATGATACCAAGTGACTAACTGTGCCTGCATGCTGAGGACACAAAGGGGAACAGTGTAAACTGTGGAGAACGAAAGATTACACATCGTTTCTAAGGAGACAGAGAACTCTCAGATTTAGACTATTGTTGCTCTCAAGTATGCAGTCTTAATGTGTTAACAGGTCTTTCATGTTCCAAGAGAAACCATCTTTATTGCTATGTGAAATCATTTGAGAAAGTTGGCTCAACGTGTTTTATTGGCTATATCTAGTCCAAGGGTACAAATTTGTACATCTCAGCCATATGACCTTCTTCAAATATTGGGTTCTTTGCAATGCCTTCCCTTACTCCTCTAACCCAGTAGAATGCTCCCCTACTCCTCATTCATGTACTGATTAAAAGATTGCAATGTGCCACCATCTTGAAGTGTCTGTGACAATGTGGACTTAATGTGGAGCACAATCATATTTGGGTGGGGCAAAGGGTAGATGGTAGCCCATGTTTCTATGCCCTGTGCCCCATCCCCTTAACCCGCCTGCTTTCAGCACAGCTCTCACAGGAAGCTTGATGCATACTGCCAGCATCCCATTTAATTGGACCCCATGGTATCTGCTTTTCTGCCTCATAGCTTTCATGTACAAAGCTCCTCAGTCTGTGCAGGCACAGCCCTCACATGCAAGGCAATTAGATGAATGCCTCGGCTAACCCATCCTTTGGTTGAACAATTCTGTCTCTAATAACTTATACATCTATCACACAGTTAATATGGATGTGTATTTAAAGAAAATTACTACCTCACAGAATAAGCATTATCTTTTAAGCTGCAGTTCTTGTCCTAATTCCTCTAGGAGACCCTACCCACTCCATGACACAGTTATAGTAAGCAAAAATGATAACGCTTTTACAAAAACATGATAGCAGGTTTTGCCCCCAAATCTGTTCTTACAGAATGCTCTCTTTTTGTTCTGAGCAGGATCATTTTTGGTGATAGTTATGAGTCAAACAGTTGTGAGGCAAGTACCTACCCACGCTGAACTATGAAGGCCCACAACCAAATGTAGATGCTACAAACCTGGTGTTAAGCTGCCTTTGTAAAACTATCATGGTGTTTTCATCATGAAGAAGGTATATCTCTGAAGTGTTTACTTTCATATTGATTAGTTTTGGTGTTTTCACGGGTGTGTTTTCTTAGACTGAGGTGAGGAAACAACTGAAATGGAGAAAACTCCTCTGAGAAAGGGGATCAGATCCCACAATCTGGCAGTGGGCCAAAAGTTGAGACCAAGATGGTCAGAGATGGCCAGAATTCTAGTAAGAAGTTGAAGTGCACACTTGAAGAGCTAATATCCGGTTGAAGTTTCCCTTCTCTGCACTAAATTTTACTTATATCATCCTCATACCTTCATTTACATTATGTTAAATGACACTTCACTGTTAAATAGGAGTGAGCCATCACAACATGAAGAAGACATGATGTAAGGACAGAGGGTGGCGTGAACAGAGCACAGCTGAGCCCAGGATGAGAATTTTTATGGGTTAAATTGTGTTGCCCCCCAAAATGTTGAAGTTCTCACCCTGAGTGCCTATGAATATGAACTTACTTGAAAATAGAGTCTTTGTAGACCATGAGGTCAAAATGAGGTCCTAGTATAATTTGGACTTCATTATATTGAGCCCTAATGCAATATGAGTAGTGTCCATATTAAAAGAGAAATGTGGACCCAGAAACAGACATTCATAGAAGGAAGACAATGTACAGGGAAAATGCCATATACAAGTCAAGGATCACACGAGACTGTCAGAAGCTGTGAGAGGCATGGAACAGATTCTCCCTCACAGCCCTCAGAAAGAACCAACCAGCCCAGCATCTTGATTTTGGACCTACAGGGTCCAGACAGTAAGACAATAAATATTCCTTTTGCTTTAAGCCACACGGTGTGTGGTACTTTGTTATGGCAGCCACAGGAAACTGATCTAGAATTCCTCCAGTGAACCTCAGAGATAACTGGACACAGAATTGGATTCTTGCAGTCACACAGGAGGGGTCCTCAGATTATTGTAATTTAGATATTAAAGGTAAGGGTGAAAAACTTAGGAACACTCAGATAACAGATGATTCTCCATACTGCTTCAGAGTGGAACACTCTATCTCATTGTATCACAAGAGTTCATTCTGGGAACCAGCTGGAATTAAACTCCTTCATGGAATAGAATACAATATAACACAAAATAAACTCCTTCTTGGTTAGTTCCATCACCTCCTTAGAACCTTGCAGGGGTTTTTTTTGTTTTGTTTTGTTTTTTGAGTTGGCGTCTCACTCTGTCGCCCAGACTGGAGTGCAGTGGCCGCTTCCAGCCACCGCAGCCTCGACCTGCTGGGCTCCGGCGATCCTTCCGCCTCAGCCTTCCAAGTAGCTGGAACTACAGGCATACACTACCACGCCCGGCTAATTTTTTTGACTTATTGTAGAGATGAGGTTTCGCCTGCCCAGGCGGGTCTCGAACCCGCGGGCTCAGGCAATCCACTCACCTCAGCCTCCCAAGGCGCGGGATTACAGGCTGAGCCACCGAGC